>PJEM01007893.1:0-89450 GCA_004023845.1 Helogale parvula | reverse complement strand
TATAATCATAGCCCTTGCACTTCTGCGATATACTAACACATGCGTAAGTGTCAATCTTCACACGAATCACAAATCTGGCCCATTACTCAGTGTTGCCCTATATTCGTGTTCTGTTGGTACCTATCAAATCATCACAAACTTAGCAGCTTAAAGCATCACACTTCTATCACCTCACGGTTGCCAAGGGCCAGGAGTCTGGATGTGGCGTAGTGGAGTTCTCTTCTTGGGGTTTCACAAAGCTACAGTCTACATGTTGGTCAGGCTGCATTCCCATCTGGAGGCTCAAATGGGGAAGAATCTTCTTCCAAGCTCCCTCTTGCTGTTGGCGAGACTGATCTTGGGACGGTGGGATGGAGGCTCCTATTTTCTTGCTGGCCATCAGCAGGGGACTGTTCTTGGTGGCTTCCAGATGCCTCCCATGACCCTCTTACCCACCCCCCCCACCCCTGGCTCTCCCATAGCCAATTCACAGCCGAGCTGTCTGCATCTCCCTGCAGCACACAAGGGGAGGGGATTACTCAGGGCATCAACGCAGGGTTGGGGATGATGGGACCACTTTAGAGTTCTGTCCACTATTGGCCATTTCTCTGTGACTCCAGCCCAGTACTTAGGAGTATCTATGGGGGTTATAAACTTGTTTTGATGGACAGGGAAGAATGGCATTCTTATTCCCAACTTAGACTTAGAGAATTTGAGAAATTTCACTGCTTATTTGCTTACTTGTTCGTTTATTTTTAGACTATAGAATCTTCTAGAAACTCTTTACCTACTGGGCACTCATCCTCCAGCATGCTGACTAATCCAGCCTGTTCCCCTTGCCTCCAGGTGGGACAGTTTTATGGAGACACCCCTCCCTTCCATTCTGTTGACTAATCCAAGGCTAGATTTTATCTGAGGCCACATTCTTGCTTTGTTCCTTCCCTCTCCTGCTTTCTCTCTCCCTTCCAGAAGTCACCTAAAGAGCACCTTCTCAATACATCGGCTGTACCTGAGTCTCTGACTCGGGGACTGCTTGTAGGGAATTGGACCCGAGCTGTCTGTCTGGTGCTCCAGCACAGCCATGACTTGCCCAGGTTTTGGCACCAGATGAGTCGAAGTTTGTTTTCTGGCTCTACCACATACTGGCTATGTATCCTTGTTGTGGAACCTCTGTAAGTCTGTTTTCCTACCAGAAAAATGGACATAAAAAGGGTAAAGGAGTAGAGAGAATATGTATAAAATGCACATCATAGAGTAAGTGTCTGAGATGTTTGTTATGATGATGATTTCCAAAAAAGATGGGTCTATAGACACTTTTATTTTCAAGGAAATATGTTTATTAATGTTTTAGGCTCCACACATATGCTTTTCTTCACATCTAAGCTAATTATGCAAGTTCTCCAGGCAGCAGCTTTGATTTGTTTTTTGAGATCTGTGGTAATAGGATCCCACTGCCTCTTTCAGGCACGGCCCCTGGACCCAAGGCACCTGTGACAAGGCTAGCTGCAGTTTCCAGGCAGCTTAAAGGCAGAGGTCTGAGCCCACCTTCCCTTTGGGGACCTGGACTCGGGTCTTTGAATTCTTTAGTAACTTGCTCTAGTTTGTCTTTGAAGCTAATCAATCCAGGCGTCTGGATTTCTTCCAGTTCTGTGGCTCACTCATTGCCCTGAGCAGTGAATTAAAGCTCAGATCACAGTTGCCTCCTTTATTAGAAGGTGTGCATGTGTGTGGAGGGCAGCAGGCGGTCTCACAGGGGAGAAGGAATGTAAATACTTACCTAGTAGATTTTATTTTATCCCTATTCCATTATGAATGACCTTATAATCCATGGTGAAGAATTTGAATTTTACTCTAGGCAGTGGGGAATCATTAAAATGTTTTAAGCAGAGAAATCGCATGATCAGATTGGCATTTTAGAAATCTGTAGCTGTATGGAGAGTGGATGGCAGGTAGAATGATTACCAGGCTGTTGCAGTTGCCCAGAAGAAAGGTAGCGGGACCCTGAATGAGTGCAGTGCTAATAGGCGTGTGTACAGAGAAGCAGAGAAGATGCTACAGATATCTGGAGAGCAGAGCCAAGGGATTCAATAATTGCAAGTGGAGAAGAATCAGGAATAAGGCCATAGGTACCGTGTTTGGAAAACTGAATTGATAATGGGTCATTCAATGAGATGGGGACATGGTGGAAGAGGCAGGTTTGGGAGTGAGAATGTGAGTTAAGGTTGGCCCTTGTGAATGGACATAGGACATCCAGGTCGAGATGATTGGTGGGAAGGTGCTACGAAGAGGGAAGAAGAATGGCCTCCGTGTAGTGATGAAGGGAAGAGTATGGGGGTGTAGGAGAACTACCTGTCCCCACTAATGGACTGCTGGGGAGCTCTGTCCCCAGGGTGCAGCCAGACTTCTGTCAAGGCAAGATGGAGAAGGAACACTTGGTGAAGCATTTCATGGCATAGGCTGGTGTATTGACTATGAAAATTATTTGTTTTGGGGACAGAGACAGAGTGAAGAGTTGAGTGATAGAAGAAGAACAGACAATATGGGAATGAGACTGTGGTAGAATGGGGTGACCACGGCTGCTGCAGGCTCGAGTGGCAGCCAGGGGAGGGGTGCAAACCACCGGGGCTTTGTCAATCGCAAGAATTCCAGGGTAATTAGACAACGGTAGATGTAAGCGTGCTTGTCTAGATGAGAAGCTCAGCAGTGAGTTGATCTGGTTCCCAGGTGCTATTTCTCAGACCTCCTGACCAGCAGACATAGGCTAATATGCACCCTCTCTGCTCATGAGAGGGCTTCATGCCAAAGCCAGGCCACAGGCCCCGCTTACAGACTACCCAGGTACATGCCCAAGGCGTGGTTTGTTTTCTTCATCTTCTCCAAGACATTTTGTGAACATTCCTGCCGCGTCTTGGCCATTAACTCCACTGTATTTCTCACTCTCAGTTTTCAGTCCCCCTACCTCCCTTTTTTTCCTATTTATGCCCCGTGTGAATGACCTAGGATTCATGAACTCCTAACCCAAAAGTTTCAAGATGAGGATTTGGGAAGATAGAAAAGAAATTCATGGGGGAACTGATACCTGTCCCCCCTCCCCCCAATGCAGGGCAAGGACAGAAGGTAGGAAGTGAAAAAAGGAATAGAATTTTTTAGGAAGGGAATCCAGATGTCCATCAACTGAAGTGGCATAACAAGTCAGATGGAGATCGAAACTGGAAGGGGAGACTCAAGCAGGCAAAGGGCATCCTGAATTGAGAACACAAGGAGGCCAAAGGGAGCAGAACAGGCTTGGACTGGAGGTGACGCTAGACCAAGAACTGCCTCAACTCTGCATCACGACTAACGTCATCACCATTGTTTCATAGTTAACTTTTAAAACTTTTATTATTAGTAGTAGTAATATTGGATTTGTATTAACATCGTATTAGTATTAGTATTTACTATATGCTGGGCCCTTGGAATATTCAAGGTATAACCAGCATTCAGGTACGGCCCAACTCCTGGGGACCATTCCCTCTTTGCAAAGCAGAAATACATTAAAATCCATTTATATGGTGTTTAACAATGTAAAACAATGGGCAGAGTTCTCAGCATTCGGGCAATCAAAGCTGTTCTCAGAAGTACTTTGTGATAAGGCAGAACTCTTTGCCCTCCCTTAAGCAAAATAATTCCGTTTTTACTCCTGAAAATAATGCTTTTAATTATACCGCCTCTCACAAGAAACACCCCTTTGGGATCTAAGACAGCCCCAAACCTCTGCAAAGAGTGAGGAGATATTAACAGAGAACCTTCTCCAGGCAACGATGAGGAACAAGAGACACAGAAAATGGCGGCGGCTGTAGAGGGCAGATGGTGGGTGGGGAGCCTGGGGGTGGAGATGGCTCTGTGCTTGCTGGCTGCAGTGCATGGCCACCAGGACCTCCTCCTCCTCCTCCCACTCCTCTTCCGAGGCGGCCTCACTCCTGGAGGGCTGGGCCCTGGAAAGGCATCAGTCCATGGACTGTGTTTTGCCCAAAGCCCTCCCACAATTTCAAACAAGAATTTTGGTCAGTTTCCATTTCTGCCACTTCTTCCTTTTCTTCCTGATTGTCTCTCTTTCCAAAAGTGTCCTTAAACATCTCTTCTGCGGTCACAGCCTTTGCCAAGGCTCCCATGGATCCCTCGTGGACCTTGGATTTCTGGAAACTTTGGAAGGTTCTGCAGGTTGCCTTCTCTTCTGTGCTCTTCTGCAGGAAACTGGTCACTCCCAAGACTAAGGGCAGTTCTTCACCCTGCTGAGCACAGCATTCATGTGAGCTTCGGATGCACGGCACTTGCCCGCAGGCTGCAGCCTCATCAGCTCTCGGCCAGACCACACAGACACCCTCTGGCCCTTCTTGGCAACATCTTTCCTCATCATTCATTGCCTCTTTCCCTTTGGGTAGCTCTTATTTGTTTTCAACTGCCTTCATGTTGCTTCTTATCTTCAATGGCCATTCAATATCTTCTCTTTTAAAATGTTTATTGATTTATTTTGAAAGAGAGAGAGAGAGAGAGAGAGAATGAGGAGGGGAGTGGTAGACAGAGAGACAGAGAATCCCAAACAGGCTCTGTACTGTCAACCCAGAGCCCAGCACGGGGCTCAGTCTCACAAACTATGAGATCATGGCCTGAGTCAAAATGAAGAGTCAGACACTTAATCGCTTGAGCCACCCTGGCGCCCCCATGAAATGACTTCAGGTGGCTTTGGTCGCCCTGACTGTCTGTGATGTGGAAGGGCTACTCAGAGCTCAGCAAGGCAGCAGAAGGGAGGAGGTGGGACACACAGGCTCTTGTGGCTTTGAGAGCACAGGCGAGACAAGGCTCCTGCCCGAGACGTGAGGTGACCTGATCTGCAGTCACGGTTCAAGCAAACAAATGGTGCCAGGAGATCAGAGAGAAGCTAGAGCCCTGCAGCTGACAGACCAAAGCAGGGAGGATCTGAGGACACAGAGGGAAGCCCATGGGAGCAGTGTTGAGAAGAGAGACCGTGCAGGAGGTAGAGTTTGGGGGCAGCGTGTGAGTTCTGGGAGCAGCAAAAGCAAGATGGAAGCAAAGCAATTTCTAGAAAAGGAATCCAGAATTGAAACCAAAGCTGGAAGCCTCCCTTTGCCTCTGTCACACTTCTGCCACTCATGTGTCTCTGAGAGGCTTCCCTAAGCCACTTCTGATGGCGTTATCCGTCACTGGGAACTACCTCACTTGCTGGTTTTCTGTTTCTGCCCCATCAGCTGAAACCCTGAATTGGAGATCTTGTCTCCCTCCTGGGCCTGACAACATCTGGCATGAGGAGTGGATTCAACAAACATTGGTTGAATGAGTGAAAATATAAGTCCTGTGGTAAGACTGACGCTTGTGGAGGGGGATGGCGAGCAGGGTCAAGGGTAGGGAGGGATGTGTGGGGACTTGCCACAGGGGTAGACAGATAAAGTGACTTACACTGTGTGGCAGAGAGGTTGTTCAGAGACAGACTGTCGGTGGGTTGGGATGGCTGCGGTCATCATCTAGGAAGAGGGGATATGAGTCTAGATCAAGGAGTTGGTGGCCAAAACGGGGGGGTGGGGTGGCTGTGAGCACATTAGAGAAGGAGGAGGGCGAGAGGTGGTGCCCAAGGCCTCTGCTCTGGAGGGAGAGGACGGCCATGCTGTCATCTGAAGCACGGTGTTAGGGGCTGAACGGTGTTCCTTCCAGAACTCGTATGCTAAAGTGCTAACCCACAGTACACCAGAAGTGGACTGTATTTGCAGATTTGTCCTTTGAAAAGGTTATTAAGTTAGATTGAGGTCATTGGGGTGTCCCCTCATCCATTACGACCAATGTCCTTCCAAGAAAAGGAGATTAGGATGTAAAAACACATAGACTGAGGGATGGCCGTGTGAAAACAAAGCAGAAAGGTGGCATCCAGGAGAGAGGCTTCAGAAGAAATCAACCTTGCAGATACCTTGAACTTGGACTTCCAACTTCCAGAAGCGTGAGAAAATAAATGTCTGTTCTTTAGGCCTCCAGGTGGTCCTTTGCTATGGCTGCCCAAGCATACCAGACACTGGAGGAGGAATGCATAAGGAGGCCAGAAGCTTGATTTTGGTCCCCACAAGGGTAAACTGTTAGCACGGTGTTCCTACTGGGCTTTGGCTGTTGTACCGTGGGGAGCCAGGCTGTGACCGGAAGGGCTGACTCGGGGCCACAAAGAGACTCTGGACATGGCTCCATGGGAAATGAAGCTCATGTGCAATGATATCTACCCGATAGGGCAGAGGCTGGGGGGAAATGGGAAAACTGGCAATAGCTGACGCCTTTGGTAACTGGACACACTGTGTATAGGGGTGACTTGGAAGGTAGTTCTGAGTGGCCGCTCCAGCCCACTGCTTACCAGCTACGACCTCAGACAAGCTACACAACTTCTCTGTCCCCAGCTCTAAAATGGGACAATAATGCGAAAACGGTGCTCTCCCAGGATTACCTTGGGATGGTAACACGTGGGGCACCTAGATCGGTGCCTGGCCCCGAGTAAGCAGGTTTTCCAACACACCTCTTCACCGTTCTGCACGTCGTTGATGTCCTCCTGGGCACAGACACTGTGTAATCTACTCTGGGGAAGACAAAGATAGATCACAATCAAGCAATGACCCTGAAAACATGAGGCCATCCATGTTGTCACCAGCTGCTTCATAATTTGTACTTCCTTTCAGTCAACTAGACTTTTACCACAGTTTATTGAAGTGAAATTAACCCAATAGCTTTGTCAATGCGTATAACTGTGTAACCACCTTCACAGTTGACTTTAAGAACACCAACTGCTGCCACAGTTCTGTCTTTTCTAGAGATTTCACATAAATGAGATCACACAATACGCAGTCTTTTGCATCTGGCTACTTCCCCTTGGGCACAATGTTTGGGGAGCTCATCCATGTTATTGCCTGTATCAGTAGTGTGTTAAGTAATTTCCCGTTCTGTGGATGAACGCCATTTTGTTATCCACTCAACCGTTGGAAGACTTGTGGGCTGTTTTCTGCTTCTTGGCTGTCATGAGTAATGCTGCTGTGAACACTCACATTCCCATCTTTGTGTGGACACGTTCTCATTTCCCTCAGACGTGTATGTAGGAGAGGAATTGCTGGGTCATGGACTAAGTGTGTGCTTAACTTTTTAAGAGACCGACACACTCTTTTCAGAAGTGGCCATACCCCCCCGAGTAGACTTTAATTCCTTTCAAACACACACTGAGCTGCGGCTGTTCAACACCCAGCCCCCACTGCCATCACCCCCCTCCTTCCTTGAGACTATGGAGTGGGCCAGCAAGAACTCACAGACCTGTCCACCAGCCAGACAAGTGAACTCCTTAGAAACATGTAGCTTGCTGCCTGACGGAGCAAGTGTGGTCCTGTCAGAGGTGCTGGGTCTGCAAGAGGGTGCCTGTGTAGTAACTGATTTAGTGCCAGGTACATTCTGTTTCAAGAGTGGCTGAATGACTAACATTAACTCTCCAGATCTAATTGATCCTTCCCTCGAGGGGGCTGGGGACCGCAGGATGCCAGTGTGGCTGGGAGGCCCATTGGGCAAGCTTTCACCTCCCTATGATAGGAGACTTTACTGATTTTTTGCAGCCGTGTCTATCAGCTTGGAAACAGTGAGATCAGAGATGCAGAGAATGTGGTCCCCCCATGAGGCATGGGCTCAGAAGGCTAAAGGGACTCGGTTCTGGGACCTCCTTCTGGATAGGGCTGCTGAGGTCCGTGGAGGAGTATGATTTGGAAGCCATGTCCCCAGGCCTTCAACAGTGTTGTGCCTTCTGTGTCGTCTTCTCTCAGTCTATGCGAGCATGGGCATCCCCCTCTCTGCCCCATAGCGGATGTGGAGGTCAAGTTATAGGACTTGTGAAAGCCCTGCATGAATGTAAAGGGGCTCATGGCAAAAGTGGCCACAGCTGTGCCTCTCTCTGCATCTGCCTCATCTGCATCTCAGCCCTCCCAGAGGATGAGCAACCCCGAACAGATGCACAGATAACCAGCCTCTTCCCTGGAAATTCTCACCCCCGGGACGGGGGCGGTGATGTGGGTTGGGGCCTAGGAATCTGCATTTTAGCAAGTTCCCTCTGATAATCCTTCTCTTTCAGGGGTTTGGGGGGAAACAATGGTCTCATCCAGTGGTTATGAGCTGAGACTATCTGGGGGTGGTCAAGAGAAAAACCCCATTTATGATGTTTGACCATTGACAGTTTTCAGGCACCACTCATCAGGCTCCCCAGCTGCCCTACATCTGGGAACACTGACGGGGATGCCCATGGCCACTTCTTTGGCACGTGGGAGGCTCCAACCCTGGCCCATTCATGGAGCCCCCAACCTGGTGCACTCCTAACCACGAGGAAAACCAAAGCCACCACTGCCAGTGTCGCCTTCTCTCAATTGCCTGGGCTAGCTGGTCTCCCCAGCAGTCCACTGCATGAGTGACATCCCTTTACATGTCCCCTGGAGCCCTGTATCAGTGTCCTAACCATTTTGGGGTGAGGGTCGATGCCAGTCTCTGGGAGGCAACCACAGGGTGGGAGCTGTAAAGCTCCATGGCGAACTAGGAGAGTCGGGTGTGACCTTCTGTGAGGCAGCCTGGCTGTGGCTTCCAAGGGCTCCCGGTGGCCATGATGTGCTGCAGGGACGAGGACCCGGGGCTAGTCTCCCTCCTTCCTGTAAGATTTAATAGATGGAGGCAGAGATGAGAGGAAAGAAAGAGACCAAGTTAGGGAGCCAAGAAAGCCTTTATTGGGATCTGCAATTCCCGGGCGAGGTTCTGTGACTCCAGGAGTGGGGGGACAGGGAAGTTGCGTCTGGTATGGGAGGGACGAGGTATTTTATGGGTGAAAGACTTCCAGTCCAGTCCTGGGAGGGCAGACCCCCAAATAAGGGCACTTTAGGGACGTGGCGGGATGGAATAGGTTGCCTTCTCTGTCAGGGTGATGGGAAGCTGGGGCTTCATGATTGGCTGTTTTCAAACTGGCCTGGGACCTTCCAGGTCTGCAGGTGAGGGGCGGGGGTTGTCGGTGCACTGTGTTTTTCTCCAACCACACAAAAATGGCCACTCGGTGACTTAAGGTGACTCTTACACTTCCCCTCCAGGTGACAGCAGCTCTCCCCTTGCCCCCACCCTCGAGGGGAAGGCTCTGTGTTTTGCTACAGTTCTAGTCCCACATCTTGGTGGAGGAACCACGGTGGGTGCTCCACAAGCAGGGAAGCAGACAACACTGAAGTCGAAGCTTGCGAACAGCGATTCTGTGCCAGCGATCTACACGCCCCTCCCCTGCTACCCCTCCCTACTTTCTCCTGAGATTCATGCGTGGAACTCTGGCGTCAAGATGCGTGTTAGAAATTTAAGAAACGGAACTCCAGCTGAGGACTGGGGCTATTGCATTTAGAGTTGCCTGAAAATGCAGTAGGGAGTCCCCAGATGGGGGGACGTTCAGCAAAAGCCCAGTTTTGGGATTTTTTAGAAGGGATTCCTAAAGTAGGTGGGTCCTCAGCATGGTACAGTGTCTGTGCCCTCTTCACACATTGCTCCTGTGGCCCTTTGTCCCCGGAGAGGCTCACTTACTCTTCCCTGGGCACTACATGGCAGCCAGACACCTGCTGGACCTGGGAGCTGAGGACCTGGTTTGGGCTGGTGGCCCTGAGAGGTCGTTGTCATCCTGACCGTGGGCAGGAGACCAGAGAGGCTCAGCGAGGCCAAGGATGTTGTCTGGGGATCACTGTGTTGGTTCTTAAACTGAGTAGCTGAGAAACCTGACGAAGCCGGCTCCCTGTGCTCTCCTGGCCACCGCTGAGGTTGTGGGGCACAGCCAGCGAGCCAGGCCAGTGGGCAGACTGGTCCAGGTGCCATGTAGCCAGGAATGGAGCAGCACGCTTCTGTAGTTGCAGAGGGTGTTGGAAGCCTCATTCGGTGCTATGCCCCAAGCCTGCTGCACGGGGCTGCCCTACAACCTCCCAAATGGCTCTTTCTTTATCTATTTTATTTATTTATTAGTGGGGAGGGGCTGAGAGGGAGAGAGAGAATCCCAAGCAGATTCCGCACTGTCAGCTCGGAGCCTGATTTGGAACTTGAACTCACACCGTGAGATCAGGACCTGAGCCAAAATCGGACGCTTAACCGACTGAACCACCCAGGTGCCCCCCCACCCAGACGGTTCTTAGTAACCATAGCTATTCATCTCTTGGCATTGGCCAAGCGCTGAGTTGAGCATTTTCCATATATCAACGTATTTAACCCTCACACTAACACTGTGGGGCAGGCACTCTCTGTATTGTCATTTTGCAGGTGCAACAATGGAGGCAGAGAGATTCAGGAGTTTGCCCCAGCAGCAAATCATGCTGCTGGTGGATGACAGAGCTGGGATTCAGGCCCAGGGCTCCTGACCCAGAGTCTTTATATTGCTTTGTGTTGCTTTTGAAATGACTGGTATGGACAGATTTATTCAACTCAGTTCCTTTACGGACCTGAGGGCTCTTACCATGATTGAAGGCACAGCGTCAGAATGGTCCTACCTGGGAGGGTGGGGACCCCGGCCTGGGGGTGAGCTGCTGACTTGCTCGCCCAGTGGGACTCACACAGCTTCTTCTCCAGGCTCTGACACCAGCTCGGCAGAGCACTTTCTAGAAGATTCCTGTGTGAGTCTGCTCAATGACAGTACCAGGCACCTTTTCTGAGCTGCCTTAAGATCAGCAAGATGTATCTTTTGTGGTGAGCGCGTAGGCAGAGAACAGAATTGCCGTCAAGAAGGACTTTTTGTTTGCTATATCCTTTCTCAGGCCAGGATAAAGCTTCCTGGGACCTCCGAGCGATGAAGCAACAGACTCCCTCGCGCGGAAAATTTCTATGACATTCGACAAAAGCTGTCAAATTGCCATGCCTTTGTTCTTTGAGGAGTAGAACTACCTCACCCCCAAATGCCTGGGGTTATGTTTGCAACTTGTGATTCACTTCACTGAAATGAGTTCTTTTTTATATAATGATGTCAAGTTTTGGACACTAGGATCTTGGTGAGAACACTGCACGGGAGCCACAAAGAATCCCACAGCCCAGTGCAATTAGGTCAAGCTTTACAAAGCCCTTTAGCCCGGGGAAACCTTCACCAGGTGACATGATGACTGTGAACAGCCAGCTTCTGGGGACCAGCTCCAGGATGGCCACACACCACCCAGAGGCACTGGGCCACCACCTGGGACTTGCTGGGCTCAGTCGTGTTCCTCACCCCAAAAGCCCTTGGCTGGCCTGGATAGAATTCTGCCCCCATGGTCCTCTCTGGAGAGGGCAGACAGGGGACAGGGCAGCGTGAGGACACCCTCCCGTGACCAGCCTCCACCAGGACCCTTGGACTGGAAAGCAGAATTTAAAATCATGTTGCTTTTGCTGTTGCCGCTGTGATTCAAAATATTTTCTTTTAAACTAAGTTTTTGAGCATCAAATTTTAAACTTGTGGCAAGATGATGCAAGGCCAGTGACTTGAGAGGCTTAAGCTAAAATGTCACATTCTTAGGGAAGCATCCTCTGACCCCGCCAGCCAGCCCCTCTGTCACTCGGACGAGCTCTTCTGTGAGCCCTCCCAGCACCGTGGTCCCTTACTTTAACTGCATCTCAGTTTGTCATCGTGCACTGACGTGTGTGACGATTCCTCTGTGGATGCTCCCTACTCAACCCAGGCTCGGTTTTGATAACCAGAGCCGCCAGGGAATGCTGTTGAACCTCAAAACACCAAGCACTTGAATCACTGAAAAAAAAAAAAGAATAAAAGCAAGAGACATTCAATTAAAGAAGGAAAACATATCCACACCAGTAAGGAGGCCCCATGGAGCGATGAGGGAAAACATATGTGTTTGGCTCCTCAAACTCAGGGTTTTCTGCATAAAAGGCACTTGACCTTGGCTCTTCCAGTCCTGTTTCTGTGGGTAGGACCTCTTCCAGGGGTGGTTTGGCCTCTCTATCCCGTGGGGCATAGGGAGAGTCATGCTAAGCATCAAGGTTTCTCTGAGTGCAGCGTTGGAGTGTTGTAACCTTTCATGGTGGGCACTCTCTTGACTGCAAAGGCAGCATTCTTGACGAATCTGCCTTCTGAGGGCAAGGAAAGATCTCGTCAGCATTTCATGCCATCCTGCTTAATTCATAGAGGGGTTGCCTCTCCTGACCCCATTTTCCTGATCTACTTCACAGAAAGTCCTTCCATGAATGAACTGAAGATGGCCATCTTTTAATTTCTCACTAGTGACTCTGGGGCAACATGAGTTGTTTGATTAAGTCAAAGACTCAGAACTCACTCCAGACCAAAAGCATTTCCTTGTTTCCTTCCAAAATATTGTATGTAAAGAATTGGAAGTACACATGACTAGGGTCTATTTATGTAGATTTAACCATTTTATGAAAGATCATACACCGCCAGTGTTTACCTACAGGGCAGCCGAAACAATAAGACTGCCATGAATTATTCAAGCAATAACATCTCTGAGAGTTGCTTATGTGAAATTTACGGTGTCACCATGGCAACTACTCTTGTTTTGAGTATCATTAAAGATCTTCCAAACTGGTGGACTTCTGGTTTAAAACTGCCCTGGGCTAGCAGCCCCGGAGGCAATCTCTTCCAACTTACTACTGAAATTCCTGTTCAAGATGAAGAAATGATGCATACGGTTCTTGGACCGTGAGCTGGCTGGATATGGGACCGCCTGGGCAGATTGGTCATACCACCAGGAGAGACCGCTGTGCCTTCCTGGGAATGGATGAAATGCCTTCTTGCATTGTGTTATGAGTTACCTGTGGCTTTTAGAGCACATGACTACAGACTGAGTGGCTTAAAACAACACAAATGTGTTCTATCTAGCGTGGTTCTGGAGGACAGAAGTCTACAACAGGTTCACAGAGCTATGTTCCTTTTGAAGGCTCTGGAAGAGAATCTGGCACCTAGCTTCAGCTTCTAGAGGCCATTTGCATTTCTTGGCTCATGAACCCTTTCTCCGTGATTGCATGTTCCTCCCTCCCTGTCTTCTTCTCAGACTCTGGCGCTCCTGCCTTCGCCTCACAATCATGTCCTCGTGATTATCATGCTCTCACCCTAACAATCCAGGTTAGGCTCAGGATCCTTGACTTAATCACATCTACAGAGTCCTCTTTTGCCATTTAAGGGAGTGTATTCACAGGTTTTGGAGATTCACACAGGACACGTGTGCAAATTTTTTGGAAGGGGGCATCGCTCAGCCAAGTACACACAGGTGCACGTCTTGTGTTCTGGGAAACATCAGGATCTCCTGGGAATGTGGCTCCATGAAGCTCAGTGAAGGGGGGCATATATGGCCCCCCCAACCAGTCCAGCCCCTGTACCTTTGAGTCTTCTCTCTTCTCGTGCCCTGACTCAGCCCCAGCCCACTTGCCTGCCTTGATAGCACCAGCCTGTTCGATGCCTCTGTGCCCTTGTAGATGCCCTTCCTCCTGTCGGACACCCCCACATCCCTCTCCACTGGTGGACCCACACTCCGCTGCAGAACCTTCTGGCTTTGGGCCCCAGCTCTACCGAGACCCTGCCAAGTGGGAAGCCAATGTCATCGCAAAAAGGAGAGCCCCAGGGGCTTCCAGATCTAATTAATAATTCCTCTGTCTCATCAAAGTCCCACATAAAATTTGTATAATTGTTTCATGCTAAATAATACACTATCTGTGACTTCTTACTAGACGTTTCTACTCCCCACCTCCTATTTCAATTTCCGATACATAAACGAGTTTAATAAAGGGGCTGAGGGCTCGCCCGCTCGCTGCTGGGCCACTGACACCTGCAGGTGACCCTGTTCTGCCCATGAATAGTTACCTGATACCAACGTTGCTGATGATTAAGTTGGCGTTTATCAAGGCATTTCTAAATTGCCTCGTCCCTCAAAGGTTCTCAGAGGAGGCTGGGTGGTGAAACGGCAAAGCTGGTTTATTGCGGTGGTCTAGTGTTAGGCCTTAATAAACCGTGAGCCGCTGCATGAAGACCCCCACGAGGAACGGGCCAGGGGTGGGGGGGGAACCTGCCTCAGTGTAGCATCATCCAAGGGCTCTCAAGGGCCACCGGGGCTGATTTCTCCATCAGCACAGGGAGGACGGTGCTCAAAGCCCACATACGGTGAGGGGCCCACAAAACTGTATCCATTTCTTTTAAAATCAGAAGAAGAAAGTAAACCTTCTTACATCAGAAAGAAATGAAAAAAATTTTAGGGCCTTTGTTTACTAGGGAGAGCAGAACAAGATGCTGTAGACTGGGAGGGGGAAGGGCTTAAATGGTGGAAATTTATTTCTCACCAAGGTCAAGGCGCCGTCGGGGTTGAGTTCCTCTGGGACCTTCTTCTTGCCGCCTCTCCACATGGTCTTTCCTTGTGTGTTCACGCCCGTCCCTGGGGGCCCGGTGCACCCTAATCTCTTACAAGAACACCTGTCATCCTGGAGCAGGGCTCATCCTCATGGCCTCATTTTAACTTCATTACCTCTTTGAAGTTCACGTCTCCAAATACGGTCACATTCTGAGGTCCTGGTGTTAGGGCTTCAAGATATTAATTTCCAAGGGGATACTACTGGGCCATCACAGACCCCACAAAAGTCTATTACGATAAGAGGGACCCACAAAGGTAAAAGGGTCCATACAAGCCATCATGCGGCCCTCAAGATGACAGAGTAATTGGATTTTCTGCAAGGAGGAGCATAAGACAGGATCGAATCTGGGCCGTCTGCAGAAATTCCGGAATGACTCAGCTGACTCCAGCAAGGGCTCGCATGCTTTTGCTGGCGGCATCTCTATCTTCTCCTGTTAACTCCTCCGTCACCTGAGGCTCCAAAGAAGACACAGAATCCACAAAGCATGTCACCACAATTCTTGTTTGACTTGCTGCTTAAGAGATCTTACTGTTTTCCAAGTCTATAAAAAAGAGAAGTTTTATCCACAAAACTCCTTCAACAAACATCAAACTCTTTACCTCTAAACTATAAAGATCGATGCTAGACCCTTTGCTGAACTATGGAAAGAGCTGTCGATATGTTTTCCACATCCCGAAGCTGATCAGAGAGCAGTGTGGGAAGCAGCCGGTGACTCAGGGTGAGGCACCAGGCCCGGAACTTGACTAACTCAGGACAGGGAAGACCACATCCTGCCTCCTGTTTCTGCTTCTCATTAACGGGAGATTGTGTGTGTTCAAAGAGTTCTGCGGACATTAATCACACCCACAGACATCCAGGGAGACTTTCTTACTTTGAAGAGTATATGCCATCCCCAAGGTCAGTGAAGGTCGCCCAGAACATCAGCGTTAAAGGAAGAGACAACCAGGTTGCCTGGAGAGTGGAGTCCCAAGATGGTCCCAGTGTTCGCCTGGACACAAATGAAATCCTGGATCTTTGTCTTTCCCAGAGCGAATGTGTGGTGGGTATCCTCACACAGCCTCCGGGGGCTGTGCTGGATGTTGAACTGCTGGGAGGAAGGAGGCATCTTGGGAGACAATGCTCTTATGAAATATCACATGGCATGCTTGTTACTGATAATGTTGCGTTTTCATGTTCTAGCATGTTTTCTCTGATTTCCTGCGGGGGCTCGTCCTCAGGCCTGCTGGCCGCCACAGAAGATGGGTGGAGTCTGATCGGCTGTTGCAGGGTCCCACCAGCAGAGGGGGCTGATGTCGTTGTGAAGACTTGGGGGTCAACTTTCACCACTGGCTGGGGGAGGTGTGAGGGAGCCTGCAGCCGGGGCTCAGTGACCAAACAGACTCCAAGAGGCCAGAGGCTTTCGGGAGTGGTTGGCAGAGCATTCGTGATTCGCTCTTCCCAGTTAGCTCTGTGGGAACAAGGGACTTAACCCAGGCCCAGGGGTTCCCAGTTGGCAAGAACTTCTAGCAAGTAAAGTGTTAAAGAAGAGCCTATTAAGACTAGTAGATGGTTAACATGGGCTCATGGAGACGCTCGGTGAAGCATTGCCAGGCATCCGACCACTAACAGTCAATGTTAATCAGCGCCCGTAGATTATAGACTCTGATAATGAGATCAAAGGGACAGGAAGTCACAACTCTCAGTACTGCTTTTCAAACAACTCAAAGTAGAATAGAGTCTTACTCTTCAGAAATGCTTTCTGTTCTCGTTCTGCCCTGACAGGTAGAGAACGATTAATTATAGATGGCCAGCATGAGGATAGAGCCTGCCCTCCATCACCAAGCTTGGAAAATTATGTATGATGAATATTTGTTTAGAATAAGACTGGCTACTCTCTCTCTGAGAACTGAGGCACAGCTCTGCTTCCAGATTAATCATTAAGCCAAGCCATTTCAGATGAATTTCCAATCCTCCACTTAAGCCCAACTTCCTTGAATTATTTGATAGCAGTGGATTCCCCCAACCCCCTCTTTCTCTCTGTGTAGATTTAGAGTGGTCTATTCAGGGTCCCAGGCACAAAGATTCTACCCCACGGGAGCCTATTGCCTCCGGACCCCCCACAAGGGTGAGCTGATGGGAAGAAAGAGAGGAGAATGTGTTTCTTCCTGTGATTCCTGCCAGATCTAGTCTTACCAAAGCCTGCTTAGAACACTGCTGGCCGTCATTCTGGGCTTCCTGTATGGGACATGGGCAGAGATGCAAAGCCACCCTAACTCAAGGACATTTGTTTGCTCATGACTTTCTTTCAGCATCGGAGTATTTTCTTGCCTCCAGATAAGCAGTAGTATCCATGTGACCCTGTCCCCAGACTCTTAACATAGGTAGGGCTCATGTAGTCTTCACAGCCTGGAATTGTCCCCTCCCTGCTGTCCCTGGGGGTCCAGGGTAACTTGCTGGGGGATGAAGACACATAGCTACAAGACAATAAGGGGCAACCTGCTCCCTGCCCATCCCAAGCCCCAGCAGGCTGGGCACAAGTGAGGCAGGGCTTCCTCTGCTCCTCTGCCTGCCCTCAGGGGGTGGCCATGCTATTCTGCAGATGTGGATAAGAATTGAGCAAGAACTGGCTAGCCCAGGACAGGTGGCATCCATTCGCAGCCTGAAGCTGATTTTCAGAGCTTGCAGGCAACGAATCTCAGCCAGCCTTGCTCTAGCCGAATGTACTGGCCACAGACTTCACTTGCATTGGGCAAACAGCCTCCCTCAAAGCTGGGGAGGGGCCAGTATCACGTCTACATGGGGGGCTTTCCAGTGGCTTATTTAGAACAGTATCCCTTTCTGCTGGCTCAGTTAGACTGGCTCAGCTTCCCTGAAGCACCTAGAGAGTTTGTGGTCAAAGTTCCTTCTCGTTAAGAATGCAAGCAGAGCCTTCGGGCTGTTGGAAGAGGTTCCAGCTAGAGTCCTGTTGCAATTAGTATATTAATTCTAATAAAGGAAGGAGCTGTGTGTCATGGGTGAGGATAGATGAGCATTGTTTGTGGGCCAACGCATGGCAGAAGAACAGATTCATGGGGCTCGCAGGATCGGCTCCATGAAAGAAGAAAATTCCGGCCAAGAGTGAGGCCAAATGTTCCCTCCTCTCATTCGGGGCCCGAATCCCCAGAGTGCGGAGATGGAAAACTGCACACTTGCTCCATGGTTGTTTGCTTCTGCCTGGACTCAGATGCTCATCTTCATGTCACGTGACTCTCCAGATGCCACATTTGTGGGCGCAGTGGCCAGAGGCCTGGGAGGGAGAGGTGGCCCCTGGGACCACAACAGAAAATGCCACCTTGGAGGGACGGAAGGTCCAGGTGTGTGGGTCAGGCCGAGACTCCAGTCCAGCAAGCTCTGGTTGTCCCTGTAAACCATGCACCTGCTTTCTCCTCTGTGCATTTTCCTATGCTGGGTGTTTCATGTGAATGGAGCCATACCCCGGGTGGCCTTGTAAGCCTGGCTTCCTCACTTAGCGTAACATTTTCAAGGGCATCCATGTTGTAGCCTTGTCAGGCCTTGGGTTGAGCACGTTGGGTGTCACCCACCCTCACACTCACAAAAACAAACACAGCTACTGGCAGATGCTCATGACCCCCTGTCCCCTCCCCCAGACAGATAGTTGACAGCCTTTTGAAGGCAAATGATTTACTAGCCAGACATTTGCACACAAATGTTCCCATTTTTCCCCGCTATGGTCTGGCTCAGGGTTTCATACTTTCAATTGCATGACAGTTAGTATACAGGGCTGTATTCGGAAAGCTGGGTCTCCTGTACTTTCTGGGCTATTGAAGGGGCACCAAGGGCACCCTAGACATTGACCTGTTTCCTAAGCAGGGAGTTACACTCTGCCTGGAGCACCTCTGCCTGGGGTTGGGGTGATGTCAGTTTGTGTTATGTGCTGACACGGGGAATGTGGACTCCCCTCCAATCGTGGTCAGGAGCCTTCCCTGTGCTGAGGTCTGCAGCCCCCTTCCTGATCCTCCTTTTTGAAGGATGGTGACAAGACAGGGCTGACTCTTCCTGGATTTGTACTCAGTGGGTCTTCACAGGTTCTTTAACTTCAGGGATTTAGACATTTCATGTTTTCAACTACCCCGAGATCAATGAGGCCTCAGAAACCTGATTTGAACTGAGTACACTCAGAAGAGATTGATTGGCAAATCTGTTTGTAATTTGGTTCATTTAGTGTTGGAGTTCGTATCCGTAAGAATAAGCATGACACTGCCGCCATGATGGCTCCCACATGCAGGGCCGTCAGGCAACAAGGCTGCTGCTCTTGATGGTGCAAAGGTCACTGCAGGTCTCAGAAGTCTCCAGGACAGGGGTTTTCCTTGTGGTGGCTTGGGCTGCACCTCAACAGTGACCTTATGGCTAGGACTGGTGAGGCGGGCAGAGACAAGCTGGTAGGTCTCCCAGCTGCGACTTAAATACCTCCGCCCCATGTGCCGCCTCCACTCACAACTCCGCCAAGGCAAGTTATGCAATCACATCTGATCTCCAAGGAGAAGAGAACAATTCCCGGAGTGTTCAGAAGGAAAAGAACTGGAAATATTGGAGAGGCACATAGATGTCTGCAGAGGGGTGCACCTTTCTAACAGCTGGAGCCCCCATGTCTGTGCTCCCTCCAGAGAGCAGAGCCCCTACGAGATGAAGGCACCAGGTAGAAGCCGGCGGGCATACACTGCACAAGAGGAGCTGGACATGCCATTGTTTGTACAATAAACAATGCCTACCTCCTACGTCACATCCCAGGACATGCAATGTTGACTGTTATGATGAGTCCGATGGGACTTCTTTGCTCTTCTATTAATTCAGTTTGAAGGTTAGATTATTTGTGGCCACGAGAAAGAGGGTTTTCTGTATCTGTTCACTTTGTGCACCGTACTGGAAGCATGCTACCATGTGGCAAACATTTTGTAGTCAGTTCACTTATTCCTTTGTCTCTGTATTTCATATCTGGATAGATATAGATAGATGGATAGATAGATAGATAGATAGATTGACTGATAAGAGATAATAGATTATAGATAGATAGATGATCGATAGATGATAGATAAAATAGATGATAGATAGATGAGAGATAATAGACAAGAGACAGATGGATAGATGATAGATATATAGGTGATAGATCATAGATGATAGATAGATGATAAATACAGCTATAGTTTGTGTGTGTAGGTATTTGGGTGTATATGTATATATCTATATTATAGCTACCTTTTCATGATCATCAGTGATCAATTCCATCCTCAATTTCAATGAGGTTTCTTATAATATTTTTTCCGAGAGATTTTGGAAGCACACTAGTTTCTTTGGTTATATCTGAGAAATATCAGCATCACTGAGACAACAATTCTCTTATCTTACCTTCAAATTATGAAGAGGGCCTAATAGTGGCTATTCCTGAACTGATTACAATTCCTACAAGATCTCACGTTCCCTAGTGAAAAAAAGTAATAATGGTGTTATCTCAGGATCTTCTGTGACTCTGCCTGGGATCTTCCTCTAAGTGTGAGAGTATTTTAAATTTATTTATCTAGTTTAATATTAAATATCTCAACAGATGGTGCCCATGAAACTTCCTGTCTTGATAATTTTATGGTTGAATAAAGAGAATCTTCTCTTCCCTTTTAGTTAGCTTAAATTACCATATATTTTCTATAATTGTGTTTAGTTATTCTGTTTTATGCCTAATTGTACCACAATTGGTTACTCATCCTCACTTTGATATTTCAACATTTTTAAAGTTTCTGATGTTTGTTGACTCTCCTGAGGACTTCCCTTTGCCGCACATTTAACACAGTTAAGGGTAAATTAAAATGAATACACTTACTGAGAAAATGGAAGCAATTCCAAATGCCCGTCTTTTCTTTGAGTGGATTGATATCAGATGCAAGCTTCCCATAAATGAATGACCCTTTGCTTTATGTGCTCTGGGCTTTAAAAAGTCTTCCCTGGAAATCCTATAACTGGCTGAAGTTCATGGCCATGTTGGTGAGAACTTAGAAGAGGTCCTGCATGACTTTAGACTGGAATTTTGATAAAAATTGGTAGCTGATCTGAGCTTTTCCCCTGAAATTTTAGGTCTTCAACCTCAATGGATTTCCTTGGCAAATCATCCATCTTTTTCCCCCCCAGAGTGAGAATTATAATGGAACAACAATATTTTCTTGGTTCCTCTGCATGCCATGGATGGGTTTCACCAGGATGGCGGGGGGCCCTGTCTCCCCAGCTGGATTCTCTCCCTTCTCCTGGTGCTGGTTTCCTTTGGATGATGATGGCTGATGGCCGATGATGGTTGCTGTTTCCAGCACTCCTTGATGTCATCATGTTTTCCCTGAGCCGGCTCATGGTGCAGATTTCAAAGCCAACCTTCTGTCAATCAATGGTGAATCCTCCTGGCACTTCGTTAACAGCTGCCTGGCCAGCAGCGCCTATCCAGTGGCTTTGCCATACGAGAGTAAACAAGTGCTGGCAAAGCAATCCCTCTAGCAATCATGACTGGTTCCCGGTGGTCTATGCTAGCTGTTGCCTCCACACCTTCTGTAGGGTCCTTGAACTTCAGTATTGCATCTCTACTTTAACAACCAGCACAAAAGCTTTCCCTGTCTCCACATGTCACCTGTTGATCTGTCAGGCTCGCCTCTATTGAGCAGCCTGGAGGAGATCTCTGATGAGCTTCCTCTGAGAGAGGCCACCTTGCTCTTTACCTTCCTTAAAGACCATGCCCACCCCTCCTTGGAGAGCAAGGGCTAGGTCTTAGTCAATCTTATGAGCCCCACACAGTAGGTGGAAGTGTAGAGTCCTCCACATAGTAGGTATTCAAGAAATGTTTGGTGAGAAACCCAACTTCTAGGATGAACCATATGAAATTGCTAATATGCAACTATTTCTTTAACCTACAAAAATGACGGTTTCATATGACCCAACTTAATTTATAGATGCAGTGATTTCCATCTCATTAAAGGTATAATATATATTATTCTTATCAGCTTTCAAAATAGTTCCTATGATAAAATATGTTCCTCTAACAATTTTGGACGTGGTCTCTACGGAGTCACAACTATTTCATTCTTTTTCTAAATACTCTATGCTTTGTATAATGCTAAGGTATGAGAAAGAGTGTCCCAATATATATTTTAATAAACTGTGTAATATCTTTTGATGCAATGCTTGATGTCTTTCTTGTTCTAACATCCATAATAACTCAAAGAATCACCCAGAAATTTTATCAAAATTCCAATCTAAAGTCATGCAGGACCTCTTCCAAGTTCTCACCAACGTGGCCATGAAAGGAACAAAATACTTAAACTCAGGAAGTGCTGATAACTGGCAGGCTGTTAAGGCCATAATCTTGGAGGAAAGTCAGTTTATCTGTGAATTTAGGGAGCTGGGGCCTGCACCATCAAGGGAATTGCGTGGTCAGCTGCTTCTCCTCCTTGGGCTGCATTTTCCTCTCACACCCACTTTCCTGTCTACTCTTCCCAGAAGGGTGATGAGAATAGGAAAGGAGGCTGAACAGAAAGAAGAGCGGTGCATTTGGGGAGATGTAGGCTGGAAGCAAAAGGAATAGTGCATTTGGGAGTTGTAGTCCCTAGGAATGTACAATAGTAACAATGATTGCCAATATCAATGGAGTGCATCAGGCATTGAATTCAGTACTTAGCATAAATTACTCAGGAAAATTCTATCAAATCTCCACTTTTCAGCAGTAACTCCTTTTAATTTTTATTGCTGTACTCTTGTGAGTTATCTGGACCCGTTCTTCTTCACCCCCAAATTCCAAACAACTTCTATGTATCTTTCTGGATAAATCTAGAAGTCCTTGAAAATTACAGTTCAATGATATATCAATCTATGGCAGATCTGTGCTTTTGCTTTCTGAAAGAACTCTTTCCATTCTGGAGTGATTTGAGGACTGAGCACTCCAGCATATGTTCAGGTGAAAATGTACCTGTGGACATTTATAATTGTTGTAAAGGGCATTCACATTAATCATGAGCTATATTAAGAATTTTTTAAAAAAAACTCTCTTTTATCATTTGCATATTTAGCTTTTAACCCAATTCTGTTAGGTCAGGCCTGCAAAACTATAATTACCTGTGTAATTAAGATAAAATATATTCTTAAAATACTCCTTTTATTTTTTTTTAAAAAAAGAAGACTTTATTTTGTTTTTGTAAAAATCACATACACTTATTGAAAGAATTCAAGCAGAGTGGAAAGAGTTCATAGAGGGAAGTTAAAGAGAACGGTCACCCCATTTCTGCTTCTGAGAAATGGCCATTCTTGATTTAAGAAGCACATACATCTCAACAAAAGATTCTTAATAATTGAAGACATATCAAGCCAAAGGGATTTCCAAAACACACGTCACATGAATTATATTTAGAGTCTGCCTTTTGATTAGAACTGTCTCCCGAGTATGATTTGAGGCCCCTTTGCTAAAACATAAATTTTCTGGGCTATCAGAGGTGTGTGAGTTTCTCCCCACCTTCCTCAACCCCTCCCTAGGGAGTTCCGTCCAGCTTCCAAGATTCTGCTGACCTTGGACAAGTCACCCCACTCTCGTCCCCTGGCTCCCCAGCTGCAAAATGAGGGGCTGAGGCAAGTTTTGCTAACGGCCTCTCCACACCTCATACTCTAATGGCGATTTTCCTTGTTAAAATGGAAAATCTTCTAAGTGGTGCTTGGATGGTGAACGTGAGAGGGAAGGGCTCAGGAGGAGGGCAGGATGAACACTGGAGAAGCCTGGCTTCTAGAATATACAATGGAGGAAACTTTGGATATTTGGGCTGGAGATGAAAGGGGAGAGAGAGACCAAATTTAAGAATTTTCATTTCGTCCACAACTACTCGTTTAAGATTGACTCAAATTTTATTGTCTGCATCTCTGATTGCCAGTGCATTAAAAAATAATTATATGGGCAACGAAAGGCTGACATTTTTTTAAAAAGCCCATTAGTGATGGGTCTCTAAATTATACCGGGGCTGCCGCATTTCCAGTCCTGATTGTGGTCAGATCATTAACCAATCCACAGAGAGGCGGCGGGTTGGACAAACCTCCAATGCAAGCATCAGGGAAGTAAACGACCAGGCCCAGAGCGAGCATGAGTGCAAGGCTCCACTGAACAGAAAACATAAGTCAAGGTGCTCATGTGCCCCCGTTGATGAGAATTTGATGATCTCACACGTTTTCCTTCCAGGCCTGCTTTGGGAGGTGATGTGCACATGGAGGGACGCCCGTGGCTGCACAATCAGGGAGCCTGCAGTGAAGTGACTGCATCAACAAAACCATCCCACCGCGTGCAAAGGTTGAGACCTCCATCAGGGGCTGCCTTGTTTGCAGTTGGCCTGTCCACTGACATGTAACTCTGGGGCTTGTGCTGTTTGTTCTCTGAGCCCGGGTCAGAGCCTAGTTCAGTAAACAGCTGCGCATGATACTCCCCACCCCCACCCCCGCCATCTAGCCTGAAAAGATGGGCTTCCTGCTGGGGACAGATGATTTGAAACATAATCAGGACAGAAAATATCTTCATATTCCTGGTCCGCACCCCAAGGAGACAGTGAGGAAAGGACCTCCCAAAGGCCGACTGACACGGGACATCCTGAAAACCTCAGTGGGTGGAGGTCTGACCAAATGTATTTGATTTAAGAAAATCAAGATAAGAGGGGCACCTGGGGGGCTCAGTCGGTTAAGCATCTGACTTTGGCTCAGGTCATGATCTTACGGTTCATGCTTTTGAGCCCTGCGTTGGGCTCTGTGCTGACAGCTCAGAACTTGGAGCCTGCTTCGGATTCTGTCTCTCCCTCTCTCTCTGATCCTCCCCTGCTCACATTCTTTCTCTCTCTCTCAAAAATAAATAAAAACATTAAAAAAAAATAAAGATGAGTTCCGTTTGCCTGCTGCCATGTCAAAGGTCACCCCCAAACTTAGTGTCACTACAACAGCCACCTTCTTGACACACTCAAAGGCCCTGTGACTTCCTTGTTTGATTAGGGAGGGCTCATCTCTGCTTCGTGGGATCTAACCCCCCAGTGCACACCGGGAAGATGTTAAGGGCAGAATGGCTGCAGTCTTGAGAGACTCCATCACTCATGGCCCTGGGCTGCAACCACTGGGGTCTGGGTTCGGCTGGGTCTCTTGACCAGAGTGCCTCCAGGTGGCTTTGGCTTCTCAGCACAGTGGTGTTTTGATGGCAGAACTTTCTGAGAGCAAAAGTCCCTGGAGAACAAGTGAAGGCTGCCTCAGCTTTCCCATCCAGCCTCAGAAGCTACACAGTGTCACTCCTACCACACTCTGTTGTCACAGCATGCCCAGAGCTAAGGGCTGTAATCCTATGTCTTGATGGAAGGGATGCCAAAGAACTTGTGGCTGCATTGGAAAACTTCCCCAGTGTCTGAGATCTTTCCAGGAGATGTCTACGTAGAGACAGAGGGCATCGGATGACGGCCTGAGAGCAGCTGGTTACCACAGCGCCATGATCTTTCCCACAACTGTTCACTGAATGTCGTCTGTGAGCCAGGCGTGACGTGGGCTACGGTATGGAACAGCATGGGCAAAAATACATGACCATAAGCAGCCTATATTTCAGTGTGGAAAGATGGACGATAAACACATAAATGCGTGAAGTCCACTATATTAGTGGGTTACCACCTCATGGACAGAAATGAGCCCTGGAAGGGTTTATTATGGAGTATGGAGCATGGGAATGGGGGTTGAAGTAAGGAGGAGAGCTCAGGGAAGAGGCGATATTTAGCCAAGATGCCTGAGGGAGGTGTGGGAGGGTGATGGATGAAAGATGGCCTCCAATTCTCTAGCCCTTGGGGCCCGTGTGTGTTTTGTGAGTGCTTTGACTGATAGAACACAAAGGAAGGGGTTTGGTCCCAGTTTCCTGGTTAAGGCAGCTTCCAGCTCCTATCTTGGAGTTATTTGTTCTTGGAGTCCAAGTCACCAGGTCAGAAAACCCAAGAATCATCCCAGACTTACCATACAGACAGGCTTGGAGACCACCGCGTAGGGGAGCCTGGCAGATGCCGGCCTGCCCGGAGACCTGCCGTGGCATCTCTGGGACCTTCCAGCTCACCCAACCACCCACAGAAAGACATCTGTTCCTTAAGATGATCTGGCCGGGGAGAGTTTGTAATTAAAATAATTCCGAAAACTTACTGACTGAAGTAGAAACGGTGGCCAACCGCCTCTGCAGGTGACAGAAAGGCCCACTTCCAGCACACCGCCGACACCGGGTCCCCTGCAGTCAGTTAGCAGGACGACTCAGTGACGTGCCCTCTTATCATCTCCATTATCTCCATTCTATCTCCAGGCAAGAAAACCGAGTCTGTCCAGAGGTGAAGTCACTTGTTCAAGATTGCACAGCCCTGAGAGGCTGAGAGAATTGAAACCCCGTTTCCTCTGTGTTCTGTGCCCTCTCCTATTCTGATGGTGTGGGGACCCACATCTTTCCCCGGCCCGGTGACATTCCTGAGGATCACCCGGGGCTCTCTGGGACCCCAGGAATGTCTCTTGCAAACAAGTAGGCATGTATCGTGAGAAAGACCTTTTGACGTTGCTTGTTTCTACATATGTATTCAGTTGTTGCCTTGAGAGACTGAAGTTTCTAGAAACTTAAAACTCTTTGTAGCCAGGAAAGTGCGCTGCCCTCCGTGTTCAGTAAACTGCACTCACGTTGGTGTCCTCCTCTGTCTGTCCCCACGGACACGCCGCCAGCACCCACCCAAGAAACAGGTGTGGATAGCCGGCCACGTGATGGAAAGAATGGATCCTCGGGAACCATCTAGAGCATGTTGCGGTAAGCCCAAGACATAAATGTTGAAGTTTCCTTTACATACTTTATCTCATGCACACGTGGAGCTGCTCTGTCGGTGCGGCGGCTTGTGGTGGCTTGTCGGTGGCACAAGTCCAGACACGGCGACAAGCACTGGGTGAGTCGTAGTCAGGGAAGGGGGAGGTCTCTGTCCACACGATCTAATCACTATGGACGAACGACTTGGCCATTCAGCACACTGAGCCTGAACACAAGCCTCCCACGCCAGCAGTGGTAGGCGGGACCAAGTTTACGGCTGCGTGACGAGCCAGCCCCTCGAGTGCGCGGAATTTCCGCTGCTCTACAAGTCTGGGTGAGTCACCGAGGCTCCAGGGTCATAACTGGGCAAAGGGAGAAATGAGATGTCAGATCAGCTTACCACTCAAGAGTGCACGAAGAAGATGATGTGTGTGTGTGTGTGTGTGTGGGCAGTGTACGTGTTGTGACAGTGTGTGTTATGGGTGCTCTATGTATGTGTTGTGCATGACATTGTGTGTGTTTTGCATGTTTTGGGTATTGTGTGTATGTGTGTCCTGTATGTGTTACGTGTATACATGTGTTGTGTATGTTGTGGGTGGCTGTGCGTGCACACACGTCTGTCTAGTGTCAGGAGAGAGTGGAAGCAGCTCTAGCAAACCAAACTCAAAGACAGGAAGACAGGTGGTCCAGAGCGGTGGGGGTGGGGTGATGCATGTCTGGCTAAGCGGCCCTGTAGGGGCCCAGGAGGAAGCTTGAGGTGAACAGCTGAGTTCCAGAGGACGGGCCACACCTGTGCAGGTGAGGGCCACGACAGCCAGGCTCCTGGGAGGACTGAAAAGTGGACAGTTATTTCGAGATCAACATAGAAATAATTCAAAACAGGTTGGCTGAAAGAAAACCAAAGACCAGGGAAGGAGGCAGGAAGTCCAGCCTTCCCTGCCTCTGTCGAGGGGGGGGTGGGTGGGGGGAGGGGGATTGGGATAGAAACAGTCACGTGCCCAGCATATATCTTATCTAATTCAGATCTGAGCAATGATTTCCCCCATGAAGCCCACTATGCCTCTGGTCTGGCATCTGCATTAGTCTTCGGTAACTACGTTTGCTTCTGATTCTCTCTAGCTTCTTCCTTTTTTTCCTTGACGTCTTGAGCTCTCTGTCTCTCAGAGGACAGCCACACACCTGGAAGGAATGCCTGACCTTGCACTCTTGTTTGGCTCTATTATGAATTCTGTTCTGCAGCCGTATTTGTGAATCCCAAGGTTCTTACTAAAACTGGGTTTCGTTAGGAGGGAGGAAGAAATGTTCATGTGTTTCACATAAATAATGCAGGTGCCGATGGCTAAAGGCTGCTGCGTGGGGCCCGTTTCTCTTCTTCTTTCGTTTACAACCCCCCTACCTTCTGCTCACAGTGCTCCGCAAGTGGAAGTTCACCCCAGAAACCCTGGAGTCTCAGGAGGGAAGGGGAGAGAACTAAAGAAGACAGGACAGTGCAAGGCAGAGTCCAGAATAAAAGCTTAGGGGGTCAAGGCTGCCCACCGCAGGGGGTACCCACCCACCTCCACCCAGGAACGAGATCAGCTATGGACCAGATCTTGGTCACCAGTGAGGAATGCATGAACACTGCACAAGGTGACCTTCTTATGACCTTGGCTATGTCCTCGGCCGTGTCTGTGAAAGTTTCTCCATGAAGGTGACTTTTAATGGCAAAAGAGGGGCACCTGGGTGGCTCAGTCGGGTAAGCCTCCGACTTCGGCTCAGGTCAGATCTCACGTTCGTGGGTTCGAGCCCCGCGTCAGGCTCTGTGCTGACAACTAGCTCAGAGCCTGGAGCCTGCTTCCGGTTCTGTGTCTCCTTCTCTCTCTGCCCCTCCCCCTCTCATGCTCTGTCTCTCTCTGTATCAAAAATAAATACAACATTTAAAAAAATTAAAAAAAATAAATAAATGGCAAAAGAACCTACAGTCCTTGAAGGCTTCTTGGGGCTTTTATTAATTGAGGGAAAGACTGTCCAAGGAGAGCCTTGAGCGAAACTTCTAGCTTCTGAATCCCTGAGCAGAGGGTCACCAAGGTAGGTGTCTGCCTTGTGGGATAGTACAGCCATTGCCCTGATCGTGAATCCAGGCTCTGCTGCTTACGAACACTGGGGCCTTAGGCAAGCCTCATGGCCCTTCCAAGCCTTTGCCTTCCCATCTGTCAAATGGGCTGATGCCAGTCAGCGCAGAGGCTGATACTGGGATAAAGGAGACACTGAGTTGCGGGAGCATCCAAAATATTGACACAACAGTCTCCACACCCGACAGGATGGGGATCCCTTCTTTCTTTGAGGCCCCTGGCAGTTTCCAAGGGATGGCTATCCTGCACAGTTTGGATATAAGAGAAGGAAGAAATGTGACATCTCCCTTGAGATTTATCTCACCTCCTTCTTGCTCTTCAAACGTCACCCATTTTGCTCTTGTGACAATTCTCGTGGTCCCTTGAACCAGAACCCATAAGCCAGGAGCTAAGAAGAATCTGGGAGGAAGGCTGTACACACCTGACCGTCGGCTCTGCATTGATGGGTAAATGCACGGGGCTCGGAGACCCACGGAGGTCACGGGCCAGAGGCTGTGCGCCCTTCCCGGGATCCCTCTGGAGATCCATCACGCCCCATCGCTGGCCCTCCAGCCCCTGGGTCTGTGGCGCCTGCCCTTCCCTGCTGTGGCACCGCCCTAGCAGCCCCTGTGCACATAGCACCGTCAGGCTGTCCCTGCCCTTTGCCAGGTGGCCCATTCCCGACACCTCTTCTGCAGCCGCCTCTGCATTTCCACACCTGCTTCCCTCAGTCCCACGTCTTCACCCTCCAAGATGACCTCCCTGACACACTTGCCTCAGATCCCCCAGGGCCAGGCTGATGCTGGCAGCAGCACAGCCCTGGTCGCTCCTGGCAGGTGACATCCAAGGTCCCAGATGACCACCTCACTGCTTTCTGCGCCAACTTTCCAGAGATCCCAAAGAACAGCAATGCCTGCTGGGCTTTCCCGATGACCCTGCTCTCTGAAATTTCCTCTGCCTGGATGTCTGGTCACCCCCATCTGCGAGAAAGCTCCTTTCATCCCTCAAGATACAGCTGAAATGTCACCATCTCTGAAAAGCCAGAGTTCATTCTCAGTCCAGCCACCTCGATGGTTCAGATAAATATTTACCAGCACTTTCTATGTGCTCTATTCCCCAGACCCCAGGATACAAAGGTGGATAAAAAAAGTCTCTGTCCACCAGAATCTTTCCAATGAGGGGAGACACAGCAAGCGGATAGCCAAGTAAAATACAGTGTGATCAGGGAGGAAAACAGGTGATATAATCACAAGAGTCACCACTTCTGGCACGCCTGGCAGTGTCCCCGAGGCTCCTAGAATTTTTCCAACAGAGAGATGGAGGCTACGAACATTTCCAACTTTAGAGAAGAGAGCACCGAAACACAGAGATGTCACGGGACTTGCTTGCCGTCACACAGCAAGTATGAGACACAGTCAGGACTCGAGAATCCTGCCTGTTAGCTGCCTCTTGCTGCCTGTCGCCACTGCACCGTCATCCCGTCCTGGGCGATGTCACGTGGCCACAATCCATGCATCAGGAAGGAACGGTCACAGGCCATTATCAGCCAGAGACCCGGCTGCGCAGCCACACACTCTCACAGGGGCCTCAGGCCTCCCTAAACCCTGATAAAGACATAGACACTCAGAATCACAGGAGAGATCACAGAGAGCGGAGCTGGGACCAAATCACACAGGAAGCCCTGCTGAGGTCCCTGCCCTGGGGCCCCGAGACATCTCACTGTCTAGGATCGTTAAGGGAAGATCTGGAATGGGTAAACACTTCCTGGTGCAGATCTGGAGGCGAATTTGTGCACACTGCAGAAAGCCTGTGAAGAATTCAGTGACTGGGAGACAGGGTCCGGTGGGGTTGGGGGATGCGTGCATTGGGACAGGATGTGGAGGGAGCACTGAGAAGTGACAGAAGGAAACAGATCATGGGGGCCTTAGCTCAGTCTGAAGGTTTGTCCTGAGGGCCACGGGGAGCCAGTGTAGAGTACAGAGAGTGGCGTCCACATGACTTATAATGCTGATGGAGGCTTGTTGGATTTAGCAAATAAAATTACAGGACACCCGGTGAGATGTGAATCTTATAACCAACAGTACATGATTTTTAAAAATTTCCAGTTCTTTTTTTTTTTAGCATTTATTTCTTTTTGAGAGAGAAAGGCATAGAGTATGAGTGAGGGTGGGTCAGAGAGAGAGGGAGACACAGAATCTGAAGCAGGCTCCAGGCTCCAAGATGTCAACACAGAGCCTGACACGGGGCTCAAACCCACAAACCGTGAGATCATGACCTGAGCTGAAGCTGGACGCTTAACCGACTGAGCCACCCAGGCGCCCCAGTAAGTGATTTTTAAAAGTATGTTTTCTATGGTATTTGGGACATTCTTATACTAACAAAAGTATTTGCTGTGTATTCATGCAATCAAATGTACGACAAATAATTTTTTAGTGTCAGAATGCTGCACGTATCACATGGGACTTACATATACTAAAAACACAGTCACTGTGGCTGGTACGAAATTCAAATGTAACCGAGCATCCTTGTGTTTTCTTGGCAATACTGACTGGAGGAGAAGACCAGGTGTCTTGAGTTCGAGTCCATGCTGAGTCTGGGATGCCTGCGGGCCCAGCCATCCCAGTAGAGATGACGTGTGGCCAGTCAGATGTGCGGGGCCGGAGCTCAGCCGGGGGAGGTTAAACAGTGTGGAGTTCATCAGAGCAGAGAGCGTAAAAGAGGACCCTGGGGTGAGCCAGTCCAGAAAATCCTGACGGTGCGAGGATTACAGGTTTCTTAGGGCTGTTCTGTTATTTTATTTTATTTTATATTTTCATGTTTATTTATTCTGAGAGAAAGAGACAGAGCACCAGCAGGGGCGGGGCAGAGAGAGAGGGAGACAGAGAATCCCAAGCAAGCTCTGTGCTGGCAGCAAAGAGCCTGACGTGGGGCTCAAACTCACCACCCGTGAGATCAGGACCTGAGCTGAAACCAAGAGTCAGATGTTTGACTGAGCCACCCAGGCGCCCCAGGGCTGTTCTTAATAGTGAGAAAGTGCAGCATGGGTGAAGGTCCTTGGAATGTGCAGAGTCTAATGTATTAAAGTGTGCTTATGGGCACTCCGTGACCCTGTGGCCCTTCGATCCGGATGACACCGTATTATTTATAGACTGTTTAATTTTTAAAAAATGCTTATTTATTTGTTTGTTTGTTTGTTTGTTTAGAGGGTTCGAGGAGCAAGAGACGGACAGAGAGGGAGGGAGAGAGCCAGCCCAAAGCCTGATGTGGGGTTCGAACTCAAGGTCCGTGAGATCATTCTGAAACCAACAGTCAGAGGCTTAACCAACTGAGCCCCCCGGGGGCCCCTAGAATGTTTCACAGGGAACTTGCTGGTGCCTCCACCCATTGCGTAAAGTATTTATTTCAATTTCATAAATGATGAGATTCATTCACAGAGAGATTTAGTAACTCAGTTCATTATAAGAAAGCCAGGGCCGGGGGGCGGGGGCCAGGGGAGGAGGGAAGAGAGAGTCAGAGAGACCAAGCCAGCCTTTTGATGCATGACTTCCTCCGCATGTAGACCCTTCTGCACGAAACCACAATTCCGCAATGTTTGGGGAAGAGAAAATATCTGGAGCAATGATATGCATTCACTTCGGCCCCAAATGCCATCCCAAAAAACTTAAAAACGGCTGAGGTGGCATCTTGTTGTCAGGCACAGTCTCGGAGGACGGAGGACACAGCCCCTCCTGCACTGCATCCGCCCTACCCTGGCCGTCTCCCCGCACATGGAGAGCTCCGTATGTCTGTCGTGGCGCGGTGGCCAGCATCGATCCTGAAGCTGGATCAATGCTTGAATTCCCAGCGCCACGGGCTGCTTCGGCAGTAGCTTAGGAACAGGCTATGCGGTAGTAGGGAAATTCTCGTCTGCGTCTGAACAGTCTGGTCGCGAAGCTTTTGAGGAGCCACACGTGTGACTCAAAGACCATTCTCTTCCTGGAAGAGCCAACGGCCTCCTCCTCTATGGGAGCACGTGCAGCTGAGACGCAGCGGTTAATTCATACATTTTTTTTTCTAACCAGTGATTTTTCTCAGAAAAGTGTTTCTGAGCCACCATGCTCGGAAATACTGGTGCTCCTTTAAAGGTGAAGAAGGGAAGTGAAACCAGTAGCCAGGGGGAGACCCCACTAAACCCTCCAGCCTTCCTCCGGCAGATGCCTGCTGTCCCATAGCTCATTCCCGTCTGGTTATCCGGCTTACGGTGCTATCCAGTCATTGTATTTCCTGTGCTATCAGAAAGATTTCAGGGCCAGGGCAAAAATAATTTCTGTGTTTGTGCACACATACGTGCCCCGACAGGACTGGCTGGATGGTAGAGGAAATGTGCTTGGCTCGGCGCTGGCCTCCTTTCAGGGGGTGGTGTTTTCCCCTCCAGTGGCATGGCTCCCCCGTGCCTCCAGGGGGCATCTGGTTTACCAACAGGAGCTTGAGCTTTTGAAGGAAAGAATCAGGACTTGAAGGAGCTGGAGATGTTTACCTCCAAGAGAAGATGACGTGTGTGTGCCTCTTGCGTGGAGGTGAGGGCGGGAGGGGTAGTAAATGAAGCTCACGATTGTCTGAAGATTCTAGAAGAGCTGCCATAGACTTATTTTACCCAGAGACAGGCTGTGAGGTTGTGAGAGACAGGAAGGCAGATTTTGTTAAATATAGAAAAGAATATTCTAGCAATTGCTAGTATTAAAAATGGAATGGATTACTTTATGAAGCACGGAGTCCCCTGTTCCTAGAAGGTTTGGGCTGAGACCAGATGTCCGTTTGGTTACTTATTGGGGCACCATGACCCATCCCACATCTCAGTGGTGTAAACAACCACCCTATCATTGATTCGCTCGAGGTTCTGCAGTCTGGGCAGGGCTCAGTAAGGACAGTTCACGAGACCCATCGTGTGGCTGCTTGGGAGGATCCACGCTGGAGATGGCCTCACTCAGGGCTCGCAGGCCGGTGCTGGTGGTCACCTGGGAGTTCCCCCAGGGTGCTGGCTAGAAGCCTTGTCCTCCTCCGAGTGGCCTCCACACCGGCTGGGCTGGCTTCACACAGCATGGCGGTCATGGGCAGTCCGGCTTCTTCCACCTAGACCAGGAGAAGTCACTAGATCCCACTGAGGTTTAGGCCTAGAACCAGCAAGAGATCACTTCCTCCACCTTCTACCCCTTGAATCAGGTCCCTGGGCCTGAGCAAATTCAAGGAGAGGGGACTGCATGAGGACATGAACACACCAAGTTTCTTGGAGGCCACCAAAGCCGTGTTCTATCCTAGAGCCCACCTAGCTTTATTTTATTAAGAAGATTTATTCTCTGCGTCGGCTGTTACATTGGATGACCGGCGATTCCTCTTCGAACTCTGGAGTGTTCTGGTTCAATTTCTTTTCAGCCTCCCATTCCCTAGTACAACAATGGACACGCCATGAGCATTAAAATGCGACTTACTGACGGACTGATTTCACACGTCTTCTACCCTCCAGCCTCGGTCAGTCATTTCACAGGAACATCGTTCTCCGCCAGACACAATACCTTCTCAAGCCAACGAGTGATTACTCCTCACGCTGCAGATAGCGACTTGGCTCCAAGTAATTCGTAATTCACTTTGCACTTGCCGTTACCAGACACTTGCTCGCATGACTCTAGTTTCCAAACTCTTCGCTATAATAGAAGAAACAGGGGGGAGGTACATACTGCAACTGACGTGTATGTTGATTTTGCCTCTTGAGTCGTTTTTTAAAGAGAAACTTTCTGTTTGTTTTAAATGTAATATGCAGCCACCGTGGCACATGTCTATGGAAAAGAACCATAGAAAAAAGAAAAACAATCACCATGACCAGTAGACAACTACTCTAGCATTTTAAAATCTATTTTAATATATTTTAATATAAATTAACATACTGTTGTCACATTAGCTCACTTAGTTTCATAATGAATAAGTTGCATAACTTATTTTCAAAGACACTAAGGAATTTTATGAGATCAAAATATTTTATGTTATAATGATATACAATAAAATTATTAAAGCCTTTGCAAATGTTTTAATAACTAAATATAATTCTGTCACCCATATAAATATTTTTATACATAAAGGCTTTCTTTGTTTAAAAATATGTTGTTAAGATACACTTCAAAGAGATGTTTAATGTGTACTCATCTTATTCCACAAACATTTATTGAGCACCTACTATATTTCAGACATATACTAGGCTAATAAAATACACCTATATATTAATCATGTGCTTAATAATTGCTAGATATTATGCTAAGGGATCTGTATTCATTTGCTAGGGCTACCATATATTACTATAAATCAAATTAAACATCAGAAACTGATTCTCTTGCAGGAAGCTACAGACCTGAAATCACGGTGTTGCCAGGACCAGGGCCAGGCTCCCTCTGAAATATCTGGGGAAGAATCCTCCTTTGCCTCTTCCAGCTTCTGATGGTTCTTGGCAATTTGTGGCATCCTTTGGCTTGATCCTAAGTGACAATGACTCATAGCTGCATCACACCTGTCTGGGTCATCACACGGTCTTCTTCCCTCTGTGCGTTTGTGTCCCAATGTTCCTCATCTTATAAGGACACCATTCATTAGCTTAGGGGCCACCTGAAAGCAGGGTGACCTCATCTTTACTTAATTACACCTGTGAAGACCCTACCTCCAGATAAGGTGACAGTCATGGCCTCAAGGTAGACGTAGAGTTTCAGAGGAAACTATTCAACCTGTACAATGTTCCATGAATATCATACTTTCTGGTCCTCATAATCCCCCTGTTGGGTAAGAGTGTTGATCACTCTGAGGCTTGGAGAAGTCAAGGATCTTTTCTAGGGTCATACAATGACAGAGTCATTGGAGCAGGTGCTCAAAGCCAGAAGCTCTGACTTCAAGGCCCCTTGCTTGCAAACACCAGGAACATTGCAGGAGGGGCTATTTGTATCAGAGGCCAAGGGGGTTAAAAGGATCAGAAGGGAAGGGCTCGTCCAAGTCAGGAGGATGATGAATACCAAGGCTGTGGATTTCCAAAGGGCTCACTCCTTGTCTCTCCCTTTCAGGAAATGAAAAGAGAGCCTAGGGTTGGTGAGGGAAGAGACGTGCACTGGTCAGGGATTCCTTGGAGCCCCAGCTGGGAAGGCCAGGGATGGGAGAGCCTAGGGTTGGTGAGGGAAGAGAGGTACGGTGGTCAGGGATTCCTTGGAGCCCCAGCTGGGAAGGCCAGGGAGGGCCCCAGCTTGTGCTCAAGACCCAGCTGTGGAGCTAGGAGGCGATCTGGGGCTGCTGGGTCACTGAGTGGTCCTGAGAGGCCCTGACGCTAATGGCAACAGAAGGGGAGCTGTCCGCCTACGAGACTTCCTCTCCTAATGAATTTTGCATCCCCCCTGATGAGGACACATGGACCGGCCTAAAAATAGCACGAGTGGAGCCTCTGTTAGCCTCCTCATTCCCACTTTCACATCCCGAATGAGCACCTCTAAATTTGGAACTGACAAAACGCTGCCGAAAGATTTCCTTTCAGAAAATAATGGGCTTAATGGGGCTTTTGACAAATGGCTGAGGCTTCATTTTCTCCTGCTCCTTAGTTTGAACTATTTTCAGGCTTTTTTTTTTTTTAGGAGGTGCCATGTGCATCTTTGTTTCCAATAATTGGGTCTGAATTGAAAGGGAGAGACTCTGGAATGAGTTTCCTGTGAAAATTGGATCTCAACCTTCTGAAATGAAACAGTGGTCAGAAGCTGTCTGGTTTCTAGAAGCTAACTGTGAAAAGAGGTCTCCCTATTGCCGTGGAAAAGGTGGGAAGATGGCTGGGAGAGGGTGACAAGGGACCTGATGTCCCTGGGATCAGGGCTACGTTGGTCCTGGGCTCCCAGCAGCTCTAGACCCTGCTTCCCTGGGTGGAGGCTCAGGGCCTTCCAGAACAGGCTTCCTTGGCATCTGCTGTCTTTCACCTTAGAAAGCCGTTGGGACCCTGCCTCCCTTTTTGTTGTTCTCTGCTCATCAAGAAAGAAGAAATCTCCCTTTTAGGTGAACACTAGGATATTTTCAGTTAAAATGGTGAATGGAAAATGTGCATCCTCCCCACTCCATTCCCAATTTTCAATTAAAGTACTCCAAAAGCAAAAGAAAATACATTTGCGCTGGAAACCAGGAATGGCGCGTTTCGAAAGAACGCCGGAAACTTCAGGGTTCTCCACAGAAGGTCATGCAGCAGGAAATCAGATGGGGTGCCTGTGTGTCCCACCCGTCCTGGGAAGAGCCGCCACAGGACCCCTTCTACACCTGATGGCCATGCTGCAGAGATGAGAGGCAGAGGGGCACTTGGGCAGGGATGGGGAGCCATCCTTCCTCCTGGGGGGTGTCCTGGAGCTGACAGAGAGACAGCCGCTGGCGGCCATCATTACAACAACATCACAACAATGTCCCCAAGCACAGGGAGAGACCCCCTGACACCACAGGCACTGTTACCGCCAGCTGCTAACAAGAGACACCACCGCAGCTGGAGACGTGACCAGGAATCCAGCGGTCTTCAGCCAAGAAAGTCTTCCGCCAACCAGGAAGCTCCTATAGACGAAGTGACCTCTGACCTATGAAAGTAAAAGCCATGGTCAGTCATGGCTTTCCTCCATCCCTCATCTGGGTTTAGACCCCCAGGGTACTGCATGGCTTCCTCATTGCTTCTAGAAACCTTCTCTGCTGCCCCATGCCCCAGGTATAGTTAGAACCCCTCTGCATGATAAGCAAGTGGGGGAAAAACAAGTGGATCCTTGGAAAGAGGTGATGGCTCCAAAGGGAATCCATCTAGGGACAGAGGGCACACACCACCTCACCTTCACCGGGACCCCAAATTCCTAGGGATGGAACAGGCCGCTGATCAGAAGGATAGGCCTTGGAGATTCTCCCATCTGTGTTCTCAGTGGGGAGCACATCTGACCAGAGCATGATGTGTGGGTAGGGAAGAAGGCTTGCACCTGAAAAAGCACACTTCCTGAAGCAACAGAAAAGAAGTCTGTGGAGGCAGAGAAGTCCCGAGCAGATGCTCTGAGATTCTCAGAGGAAAAGTTTGCAGAGATAAACGAGAGGAGCAGAGTTCTCGAGAGAAATAAATACGAGAGGGACTCGTAGAGATAAGTGAGTGGCACAGAGGACGAACTCAGGAGTTTAGGGTATCTGTCAGCAGAATGGAAATGCCCAGGAAGGACAGAGCCAGGATGAAGGATTCTTCACTAACAGAGACATTACCTTCTTTCATACTTTTTAAGTCTTTTCCATAAATGTGGGTCAGGCTCACATTCATAAGCTTCTCTATCTAATGACTGCCCCTGTACTTTAATTACCTTTGTTAACACTGGCTGCCGTCAGGGTTTCCGGAAGTTGCCCGTTTATAAGAATCTCCTGGAAAGTGCGTTTGAAACACAGATTTCAAGGTCTCTCCTCCAAAATCCTGGTTTTGAATTTGGGGAGATAGAAGGACCTGGAAATTTTATTTTGTCAAGCACTGGAGGCTTTTGGGATCACCCCAGTGTGAGAAACTGGTATGTCCCATGGCCTTTTCAAATAATTCATTTTTGGATTAATTTAACACTTTCCTTGTTGTTGTTGTCATTTTGTAATCCACGAATTTTTGGTTCGGTCTTCATTTTTTTCCCCTTGGGGTTTTGCTTCCCCTACTCCTTTTGTAGATTCTTAGGATAAATCTTCGGTTTATTGACAGTTTTCTCCTTTCTGTTAAGTAACAGAAACTTTCAAGACATAGCCTTTTCATCTAGGGATGGCCTTGTCCAAATTCTGTGGTTTTTGATAAGCAGTATTTATGTACTGATTGTATCTGCAAGGAGCTTTTTTTTTTTTAACCAAAGCAATATGTAAAATTGTTTTCACTTGGTTTTTCTTTAACCTCTAAATTAAAAAAAAAAAAAAAAAGAAAAAATCAGCCTCAGTGAAGACCTGAAGTGTCCTAACCAACTGGGAAACATGTGGTCAATCTTGACATGTAATCAAAATGGTAAAGTTGTTAGTCTGGGTGTCTAAATGTGAAGGTCAAAGAGACGCTGGTAGGTAGAGAAAGATAGAATTAAACGTTAGGACACACCAGGGTAGAGCAAAGTTTCTCAGCCTTGATGTTACTGGCAATTGGGCAAGTTGGTTGAGGGCTGCCCTGTGTGGGGGTGGGGTGATTGACGGTACCCCTGGCCTCCACCCCAGACACCAGGATCAGTATCCTCACCACCTGGCATTGGTGGCCACCAACACTGCCGTCTGGGGGTAAAATCGCTGCAGCTGAAAACCGCTGAGTTAGAGACTGGGACTTCTTTTTTTTTTTTTAATTTTTTTTTAATGTTTTTTATTTATTTTTTTTGAGAGACAGAGAGACAGTGTGAACAGGGGAGGGTCGGAGAGAGAGGGAGATACAGAATCTGAAGCAGGCTCCAGGCTCTGAGCTAGCTGTCAGCACAAAGCCCGATGCGGGGCTTGAACCCACGAACCGTGAGATCATGACCTGAGCCGAAGCCGGTCGCTTAACCGACTGAGCCACCCAGGCGCCCCAAGACTGGACTTCCGGCCTTGCTCAAGGATGAGGCTGACCACCTGCAGGTCTCAAAGCCACCTTCTTTATCCCCTCCAACAGCCTTTCTCCAGCAGGGGCTCTCTCCCCTGGGCTTTAGAGAGGAGACCAGTGGACGGAGCTTGCTATGAAAAGCACACAGTAATGTGCTATAATCTATTTATTGATCCTTTTTCTGTCCTGCAGAGCTCCCAACCCCTTCACTCTCCCTCTTTGGCCACAGTTTCCTGAGCCAATGTTATTCAATTATCAATAACAGCAAAGGAGCAGCATCTGCCAGACGGCCAGCAGGCCCTTCATACATGTTAACCGCCCACTCCAAAATATTTACTTCACATCACTCTTCGGGGGGCATTTTAATCTCTCTTTGCAGTCAATAAACAGGCTTGGGAGGTTAAATAAATGGCCCGAGGCTACATACTTTCTCCAGAAGTGGTGAGCTGGAAATGGGGGCTCAGGGTGGCCTGATGCCACTGGGTGCTTGGATCTCCTCCTGAAGATGGAAGCCAGTTAACCGAGCCTCGTCTCCCATAGAAGCGCCCATGGATTTTGTAAACTATGTGACTTTGCAAAGTAAGACTATCAAGCAACAAATCGCCAGTGAGAGGAAGGACGTTTTCCAGATTTCGGTCTTCTTGCTGTTCTGCTCTCTTCTGCTGTGTTCCACGAAGTTCACATTTTGCTGTCCGCCAGAAGGAAACAGGAGACTCAGAAAACGTTCGTGCTGTCTGGTCCACTGGTTCTGCTGACGGAATCCAGCCTAATGAAGCTCAAGTAGACCTATTTGGCAGTAAAGTATTTATGGTAGCCTTACGTATAACAGCAAAATCTTTGGAAAAACACAAGTGTTCCAGATAAGGTAATGGCTTACTAAATATGCTTCAGCCGCACAATAGATTATTATAAGGAATACTTTAAAGTATGATTATAGTGCCATTTTAATAGCTTTTATGATTTATTTTTAATTTTTTTAAGTTTATTTATTTTGGGGGGAAACAGAGTGCATGAGCCGGGGAGGGGCAGAGACAAAGGGAGAGGGAGAGAGGGAGAGAGACACAGACAGACAGACAGACAGAGAGAATTCCTAGCAGGCTCCACACCGTCAGCATAGGAGCCTGACACGGGGCTGGAACCCACAAACTGTGAGATCATGACCTGAGGTGAAATCAAGAGTCAGATGCTTAACTGATTGAGCCACCAGGTGCCCCTTTAAATTTTTTGTTTATTTATGTATTTTGAGAGTATTTTATGATCTTTAAAAAATTTTTTTTTGTTTATTTAATTTTGAGAGAGAGAAACAGAGTATGAACAGGGAAGGGGCAGAGAGAGAGGGAGACACAGAATCCGACACAGGCTCCAGGCTCTGAGCCGTCACCACAGAGCCTGACTCAGGGCTCAAACTCACGGACCACGAGATCATGACCTGAGCGCAAGGCAGTTACTCAACTGACTGAGCCACCCAGACGTCCCGAGCTTTTAAAAGATGTATGCTAATCATAAAAATAAAGTGCTACAGGTATGGATGTGAAAATATTGAACATTTGTAGTCATCCTTCTGTGACTGATTTTTATTGTAAATATCTTTGCATATTACCCATTATCTGCCAGATAGGTTGCAAACATTTTTATCCTCTTTTGTCCTGTTTTTCCAACTTTGCTCTTGTCTTCTTCTAACAAAGAAGGTAATGTTTCTATGGTCACATTTCATCCTTCATTGAAAGGTTTTGGTCTTGGGGTGCCTGGGTGGCCCAGTCGGGTAAGTGTCCAACTCTTGATTTCAGCTCAGATCAGGATCTCCTGGTGTGGGATCGAGCCCCATGTTGGGCTCTCCACTGACGGTGCTGAGCCTGCTTGGGATTCTCTCTCCTGCTCTCTCTCCCCTCCCCTGCTCTCTTTCTCTCTCAAAATAAATAAATATTTTTAAAAGATGAGGGTTTTGGTCTTCTGCTTAGAAAATGCTTCCCTACTTCAAAATCACATGTCTTCCCTAAAGCTGTATCCTAGTGTTTTTACATTTAAATTTTTAATATTGAACATTTTAATGGTCTGGAATTTATTTTGGAGTAATTGAAGTCAAACTCAAGAATTGATGGGATCTTCTTTCTTTTCCAACTTGTTACTAAACTGTCCCAATTTAAGAAGCTGTTTCTCATATCCCCGTTGACTTTAAATTATGCATGCTTTTGTTGACAGGAGAACATACTCATCACGATGCCGCACGGAAAGACCTGAATGAAACAAAATTGTAACAGATTGAATGAGCCCCCTCCCCCCACTAGATGTGTTTATCAAAAAAAATTTGGAAGGGATTCTATAATACTGGTTTTTTTGAGGGCATTTTTTACTTTAATATGTTTATATATTTTCTCAAATCCCTACCATGCACTATATTGTTTTATAATCAGGAAAAAAGCGTACGTCATTTTAAACTACGGTGCTCTTGAGAAAGTGAGGCAAGAAGCCGATAAATTCTGCTTAGTTTCCTCATAGAATTAGCTTCCTCGCCTTTGCTGTGTTGTTCAAAGTTCTCTGAATTCCAGCAACATAACTAGTTCATTTGCTGCTGTATCGTGCTTCCATATCTCAAATTCATCACCCCATAAAGCTCCCAAACAGTGGGGATAAATGTGCATTTACTCAAGTGAAGAATTATGGCGCATCTTTAGTGACAAAGTAAAATCTTAGAAGCACAGACGTCGGGTGCAGAGCAAAGTGAAGATGGGCGGGGACCAGATGGCTCTGTCTCCTGCTGCCCAACGGTTTTCTTCTTCCTCCTGCGTCTGGTTGCAATAGTCTACAGAGACGCTTGGCTTTTCTTTTTCTTTTTCTTTTTTTAATGCTTTGAGATGTCCGACCGCTCTCCTCCAAGGACATCTCGGTGCGCACCACTCCTCACAATTCACAGCGAGATTCTGCACAGCAGTGAAAATAAAGTAACTAGTATGGGTATGCTCCTATGAATCTGTGCGCGTACATTCCTACATTTATGATAAACTTCATAACTACAACTCATGCAGGATATAAGACAGAAACTGAGGCAAAATAAGCCAATTAATGAATTCATCGTAAGATACTATTTTTATTATTTTATCACTTAAAAAAAAACCTTTATAAAGGTTAAGGGGATAATGCAGGAATGATATACAGAAACACAGGAGAAGAATGACTACTGGCCGTTCACGCCGGCGGCTGGCTGCACGGGGGGGTGCAGTGCGGACACAGGAGAAGTCGGGAGAATTTCTGCCGCCCCAGAGAGTTGAATCTAGGCAGAGATGGGGGGCATGAGGGAGAGACCGAGGTGACTGCAGTTTGCTGGAGAATGGCTCCACCCCCCGGCCCCCAAGATCCAGGATGTAGGAGAAGCCTGGGTGACGACCCTCTCCAATCTGTGCCCAGTGAGACCCATCTCTAAGGATGAATCAGTTGGGCTCCCTCACCTTTTGGCTTGCGGCTGGGTTTGGTCCTTGGGCAGCCTCAGCAAAGATCGGGGGGCTGGAGGAGGGAGCGGTGAGGACGTTTATTCACCGGGACCCCCTGCCCCAGCATGCAAGCCCTCCGCGCCACCCTCTCTGGGCGCCCCTTTTGTCCCGCGGAGTGATGGCCGCCTCACGTCATCCATGCACAGACACATCGCCTTCCTTCCTTGTTTTTCTGCAACTGTGCCCACACCTTCAAACTGGCTCCTTTATTAAACTGTCCTCAGTTACCTGCTTTGAATATGTCACCTGTTACCTGCAGGTCTTCTGACTCATTTAAAGAGATGACAGATGTGCTAGTTTCCTGTGGCCGCCGAAATGAAGCACCACAAACTGAGCGCCGGAAAGCAGCGCAAATGTATCCTCCTGGAGTCCTGAAGGTCAGAAGTCTAAATTAGGAAGCTAGGGCGGCAGTGCCTTCTGGAGGCTCTAGAGGAGAATGTACTTGTTCCTTTTTAAATTAATTAATTCATTAATTAATTTTTAATTTACTACTCAAGTTAGTTAGCATAGAGTGCAACAGTGATTTCAGGAGTACATTCCTTAATGCCCCTCACCCATTTAGCCCATCCCCCCTCCCACAACCCCTCCAGTAGTAACCCTCTGTTTGTTCTCCATATTTAAGAGTCTCTTAGGTTTTGTCCCCCTCCCTGTTTTTATATTATTTTTGCTTCCCTTCCCTTATGTTCACCTGTTTTGTATCTTAAAGTGAAGATACAAAGTCATATGAGTCATATGAGTGAAGTTATATGATATTTGTCTTTCTCTGCCTAATCCCCTCCAGTTCCATCCACATAGTTGCAAATCGCAAGATTTCATTCCTTTTGATCGCCGAGTAATACTCCATCGTGTTGTACTCCATTATATATATGTGTGTGTGGACATTTGGGCTCTTTCCATACCTCTGCTATTATCAATAGCACTGCTATGACATTGGGTTGCATGTGCCCCTTCGAAACAGCACACCTGTATCCCTTGGAGAAATACCTAGTAGTGCAATTGCTGGGTTGTAGGGTAGTTCTATTTTTAATTTTTTGAGGAACCTCCATACTGTTTTCCAGAGCATCTGCAGCAGTTTGAATTCCTACCAGCAGTGCAAGAGATCCTCTTTCTCCACGAGCTCACCAGATTTGCTGTTGTCTGAGTGCGAATGTTAGCCGTTCTGAGGGGTGCGAGAGGAGAATGCAGCTCAGCCGCTTGCAGCCTCTAGGACTGCCACACCCTAGCCTGTGACTCTGCCTCAGTCTATCTTCTGCTTCTTTTGTCCCATCTTCCTCTCTGGCTGTGACCCTCCTGGCTCCTCTTAAAAGGACCCTTGTGACTATGCCTGACCCACTCCAATAACCCAGGTCAATCTCTCCATCTCATGGTCCTCAACAGAATTACATCTGCAGAGTTCCTGTCGCTGTGTAGGCTAAAATTCACAGGTTTGCATTAAGCTGTGGACATCTTTTGGGAATGCTTTATTCTGCCTGCTAGGCCAGATTTGTGAGGAAAGGTGGTACATATCGATTTAAGATGTCTGTGGCAATTGGAGGGAACTGGAAGGAATACTAAGTGGGTGGTTGGATATCTGGATCTGGAGGTCAATTTAATTTTCAACATCTTCCCTCTACATGGATCCTATCACAGTCCTATATTGAAACCAATGTAAAGTCAAACATAACTCATCCTTTCGTATTTGGTTTTGCTAAGTTTCATGAAGGAAGCAATCCATGTTTCAATACTACTTAATTAAGATGGTCGTAAAGATAGCCCTGTTCCTCCTTGGACCTGTCTTTTCTATCTTACTGATATAGACCCTCTCAATTTTATAGTCTTGTAATTTCAGGCAAGAGTTAAGCAGACCCATGGTGAATTACAACACAATTCAGATCCAATGACCTCATAGGCAGTTTATGGTGTTTAAGACTTGCACATGATGCATTGACTCCACTATGGTATTTTGGGCCACTGACTGTGGAAATACGTTACTATAAGCTAAGATTGGCTGGATTTTGAAATCTACGATGTTTTTAGATCATAACTATAGCTTTTATAGGCTTAGATTCCAAGTTAGCTTAAATATCACTTCAACCTTTTGTTACGTACGTGTCCTTGAACTTATCCTTCGTTTGCCTCATCCTTCCTTTTTATGACTCAGTGATGGAATCATTTGCCAGGCCATCGTCAGGCTAAAGAGAGTAAAGATTCAAAAGCCTTCTAACAGCCCCTGTAACACAGCAAGCACACGAAAACGTGTGTTCCCTGGCTGCTTTTCCCCATGGCCTCTATGTAGTGCAAGAGGTAAATTATGTAGTTACGCCTTCTTGGTAAATTCAGTTCATTGATCACTTATTGAACACGTACACTAGGTAGCACTGGGCACTGAGGCAGACACGAGGATGAGTGAGGTTTGCAGTCAAATGAGAAAAGCAGGCGAGAGCAGAAATAACCCCAGCAGAGCATGTCTATGAAAGATGTCGCTTTACCCGGAGCAATGGTGACACGTGTAGGCGCATCTCCCCAGCTTTCCCATCGGACACTTGCTTGCTGGATGCACTGGCATTTTGGCGACAGCTGGCTGGAATTCAGGGTGCCGCGTGAGGCCGGGCACCGGAGGGAGGGTGTGCGTAACCAGCATCGTGGCCTTGTTAACACGGAGTTCTAACCTGCTGAGCACATCAGTCAGACACATACAATTTTGCCCTGGAAATGGTATTGATTATAGTCCTGGAATGAAAGGAGTATTTATGAAAAGGAGAAAATCAATAATGATTAGTGGATTCCATGCAGGACTACTTCAAAATCCAATGCAATAAATAATGAAGTCGCTTCCTCTGTGTGCAGGTGTTGTGCTTGGTATGAGCACTGTGATGCCCCGAATAAGTCGGGGATGAAACAGGCTTTCCATGGAGACACTGGCATTCTGGGGAAGGAGATACCAGCGAGAGCGTAGCTAAGGCAAAAGGTGGCAAGAGCCTAGGGGAAAGAGCTGCACTGTGGGCTTTGAAGGAGAACAAGGAGAGATTTGGTCCAGGGCACCTGGGTGGTTCCGTTGGTTAAGCGTCTGACTCTTGATCTTGGCTCAGGTCATGATCTCACGGTTTGTGGGATCAAGGCCCCCGTCAGGCTCTGTGCTGACAGTTCGGAGCCTGCTTGGGATTCTCTCTCTCCCTCTCTCTCTGCCCCTCTCCCAGTTGCACTGTTTCTCTCTCTCCTCTCTCCCAGCTCCTCCCCTGCTCGTGCTGTCTCTCTCTCTCTCTCTCTCTTCCTCAAAATAAATAAATAAATTTTAAAAAAGAATAGATTTGTCCTCTAGATCAAAAAAAAGTCAAGCAGATGAGCCATTTGGAAGATAGACCTTGAGGAATGACCTTGTGAATACGCTCCAAATATTACATTTCCCTTATAATTTACCTGTCCAATTTTGCTTCTATCTTTCTTGCTTTTCTGAAATTATTCTTAAAAAACAAGTAGTATATTGTTACATTATCCTAATGTGCCAACTTCAGCTCCTTTCTCCGAGGTTAGTAACTGTGCGCTGTTTCAGGACGTTTTCTATGAGCCCACATACATTTGTACTTTATTCAAATATTTGAAAAAATACTAGACCACATACACCTTAAACTTACACAATGTTATACATCACTTATATCTCAATAAAGCTGAAAAAACGCATCGTGTGTAAATGTCATGAAAGAAAGAGTGTTGATTGCTTCTACGAGTAATTTCTAAATTCTGGTACTGTCCTCTATTTTCTACAACAAATGTGTGTTTTATTCGTTTTATTTTGTTAATGTGTATTTATTTATTTGGGGGGGAGCAGACGAGGGGGAGAGAGAGGGGGAGACACAGAATCCCAAGCAGGCACCTCACGGTCAGCGCAGAGCCCAATGTGGGGCTCGAACTCAAAAACTGTGAGATCATGACTGGAGCTGAAATCAAGAGTCAGATACTTAACGAACTGAGCCATCCAAGAGCCCCATGAATGTGTATTTAAAAAATTAAAAATGTTACTGAAAAACCAAACCAAAATAAAATGAAAAACCAGGGACAGGCAAAGTTTTCTCTGTCCTCAACCGTGGAATACAAGACCTGCCTTCCCTTTTAATGGACCGACTTGAGTCATTCATTCACCCCTGAAACTAACAAACAGCAGAGGACTGTGCCTTGCGGGTTCCTGAACGAGGGTACACTGGCAGGGAAGTAGTTAAATCACTTCAGCCACACACGCTCATGGTCCCAGTGTGGCCTTTCTAGAAACCCTCCGTGTTCCCGGGGATATTTCTAGCAGGCTCAGAAAATCGCCATGATTTGTCAGTAGCTCTTCGAAGTGTTCTTTCCTTATGTTTCTTGTTTTAAGTAAGAGATTCTTCTATCATTAAAAAACTTTGCTTTTCCTATTGCTATTTTTCTGATCAGAATAGTGACAGGTGTTATTGGTTCTTACACTGAACCTCTTGCATCTTTCCACACTCATGGTGGTCCTCCTGAGCCGAGCTGCCCTCTCTCTCTCTCTCTCTCTCTCTCTCTCTCTCTCTCTCTCTCTGATATCTCACTTGGTTTTATTTTGAGAAGAGCAGTTGTGCTGCCTTCCGTTTTCCTGCTTACTTACGTGTGTATCTCCTGACGGCTCCTCTCTGCAGGACACAAGCTGTGGGAAGGCGGGGACCTTGTCCGTCTGGTCTACTGCCCCATCCCAGACACAGAGAACAGGGATTGGCCCATGGCAGGTGCCAAAGCTACATGAATTGATGAAAATATGTAAGAGATACAGCAAAGAAGAGAGAAATGACTTCCTCTACCAAGAAGGTAATTTGGCAACATTTTACTGCCTGGAGCCAGTGGCTGAGGAAGTCAGCCTGCTCCTTCCACCCCGATCTCTCTCTCTCCACCCCACACCAGAAAACCACAGAGCAGGAAGTGGGGCGGGGCCTTCATGGCACGATGCACCCCAAAAGTTAGAGCCCGTACGTTCGGGACATGGGACTCTCGGTCCTACGCACGTGATTTGTTCTGTTGTTTCAGAATCTCAAAGAGGGTGCTGTGCTTATAAATGATTCGCAGTCAGCTTTTTGAAGAGGTGGGGCGGGGGGAGGAGTCTCTGATTTGTAGCATGTGTCAGATTTTGCTCAAAGGAAATAAATACTACCACGGTAGCCAATTTCAAGCTACCGACGTGAATTCGCTGAACATGGAGCTGGTAAGAGTTGTGCACCATCGGGTCCCATAAACCTGTACACCACCTCCGACCCCATCGCAGGAGAGGTGCGGGCGCCCCAGGGTCTCACAAAATTCCAGGCGGCTTGTATATTCGTCGCTGGCATGACTCTCCCTGCAGATGAGGGGGTGTTTTATAATTTTACCGGTTCCTGGCCGGACCCTCGTTCTCCCTGACTGGTGGAAACGCTCAGAGGGAATCTTTTGCCGTTCTGCTGTGGCGCTTGCGAAGAACAGCTGGGCCCTGTGTGTCCGTGGGGTGACGACAGCGGAACGCAAGCCTTTTTCTCCTCTCTCCACACGCGGCAGAGAAGAAAAGAACAGCACAATGGCCATCTTCAGTGCCGAAAACTCAACTTCTACATCTTTCACACGCGTAACGATGGGCCTGAAAAAAGACAAAACCTTGAGCGTTACTTTGATAATGGAAAAAAAAAATGATTTCATTGGCGAAAGCAGGAGAATAAGCAGAGCAGTGAAGCCTGTTTGCACCGCCACCAGGGAAAGCCGGAGGAGCGGCTGGGGGGGCGGAGGTCGCCTTGAGCTCGCTCTGGGGACCACGGCTAAGTGTCAGGCTGGGGCGGAAGGCGGTCAGAGGCACAGCCGGAGGACAGCGCCTTGCGTTCTGCCTTCACAGCCACCGCCTGACCCTTCGCTGCAGAAATCGGCAGGCCCTGCCTTGACCACCGGTTCCAGTGTATGCCTGTGTTGGGGGCCCGGGTAGGGGTGGAGGGCTTTGGGGGCTGAGCCAGGAAAAAGGCATGACCACAAGGTGGCAGGAACACAGATTTGCAGGGGAGGAAAGTCCCCCTGGGGTGGCTTCTCAGAAGGGAGGGAGGGCTGGGGAGTCCAGGGAGCGGGCTCACAGGGTCTAGGTCAGAGAACACTGAAGGTCACTGAAGGCTCATAACCTTCTAATGACAGGGCTCTATCTCAGCTGTCGGGTGAGGATTCACATGCAAAGGAGGCAGGTTCTGAATTGGCTTCTTTGGGCTACTGTGTAAATAATTGGGGTGTAAAATTTTGAGTCTGGCAGCAGTGAGTTTTTGAAGCACAGTGTCTGCAGCTGCAGTGAAGAAATGAACACGCTTGGGGCTACCACCCAGAGGCCATCTCTGGCTCATGTACAGTCAGACATCATGGGTGAGGGGAAGCCCGTGGCAGGTGGGGGTGGGGGGCGCTGATGAGAGCAGGTGTGCAGAGAACCTGCACTCCTCTCTGGGGTACCCTGTCTCCATCCCTGCCTCCAAGCCACCAGGGCTGATGGGTTTCAACCCAAGGAGCTTCCTTTTCCAGTGCTGCCTGCCCCTGAAGGGAGGGCACACGGAGGAGCTGGTGGCCGTCGGCATGAGTCCCGTGGCCTGTGCTCAGGGCCCTCCCTTCTGGAGTCAGCCCCCGGCCCTCCGTGAATTAATCAGGTCCACACCCACGTGGGCCCGGCCCTTGGCATTTGTAACGGGATGTTGTCAGCAAGAGATCCCTGGAAGGAAAGGACACGTACAGCTTGAGAAGGAAAGGGTGGAAAGAGATGGGTCACTTACACAAAACCAGGAGAAAGCAAAAGGTAGAAACATCAGTTATCTGATGAAATATAATTTAAAGCAAAAAGTATGTCATAACGACCAAAGCTGGGTGGTTTGTATTTGTGTATTTGGAAAAGGCACAGTAGAATAAAGAGATCTTTCTCTCAGAGACACGTGCGTCAAGTCGTCTCCCTCCAAGGCGGGACAGTGGATGGAATGGCCGAGAACAGGCAAAGGGGCGGACGAGAGAGGCCAACACACCTTCCTTTAAAGGGAGATGCTCGGCAGGCAAAATTTTAAAAATAATAGTGAGGGGCGCCTGGGGGCTCAGTCGGTTAAGGTCAGACTTCGGCCCAGGTCATGATCTCGCGGTTTGTGGGTTTGAGCCCCACGTCAGGCTCTGTGCTGACAGCTCAGAGTCTGGAGCCTGCTTCAGATTCTGTGTCTCCCTCTCTCTCTGACCCTCCCTGCTCATGCTGTCTCTCTCGCTCTCTCAAAAATAAATAAAACACTTAAAAAAGAAATAATAATGATAAAAAGAAATACCAAAGACTTTCCCAATACCATGAATGAGCTTGAATTATTACATACATGGTAACAATTACATACGTGGTAATAATAATGACCAAATATTACATGTATGATTACATACATCATTACATATTATTACAGTGCCACGAACACAAAGAACCCATGTCCTTTTCAATCACATTTAAACCTTTAGGAAAACATGATGCATTTGATCATACAAGGAATTCTAAGGAACGAATATTTATATACTGTGTTCTCCAACCACCAGGCAACACAATTAGAAATTAAGAGCAAAAGGCCAGTTTTAAAATCGCTTATCTTTATAAGGGCGCCTGGGTGGCTCAGTTGGTTAAGCATCTGACTTTGGCTCAGGTCATGATCTCTCAGTTCCTGAGTTCGAGCCCCATGTCTGGCTCTGTGCTGACAGCTCAGAGCCTGGAGCTGCTTCGGATTCTCTGTGTTCCCCTCTCTCTGCCCCTCCCCTACTTGCACTCTGTCGCGTTCTTTCTCAAAAATAAATAAACATAAAAAAATTGTTCGAACCCCTTATCTTTGTAAAGTTAAGAAGGAAATTGTAAAGTAAATTAAGGTGCAATTTAAAGCTGAATGAGAATAAAAACAGTTCATGTCAAGGATTTTGAGACACATCTTAAACAATATCCAAAGACATTCATCACTTAAATACATTTATCAGGAATTAAAAAACAAGTAACTGCAACCTAACATTTAAGAATAATAAAAAGTTGGGGCACCTGGGTAGCTCGGTCAGTTAAGCATCTGACATCAGCTCAGGTCATGACCTAGCAGTTTGTAGATTTGACCCCACGTCGGGCTCTGTGCTGACAGCTAGCTCAGAGCCTAGAGCCTGCTTCAGATTCTGTGTCTTCTCTTCTCTCTGCCCCTCCACTGCTCATGCTCTGTCTCTCAATAATAAATAAATGTTAAAAATAAAATAAAATAAAAATAATAGAAAGCACATTGGGAGCATATATGTGGATGCATTCTCCCCCCAAAAAATTAAATATCAAATAGAAGTCAGAAGAAATCGAACATGAATGGATCAGTAAGAGAAAGGTGCTGAAATTCTGATTAAAGATCTTACTGCGCCCCCAAACTCAATTCCAAATAGTTTCACAGATGAGTTCTACCAACCTTTCGAGGAACAGTAACTTCGTATCACCCAAGTTGTTCCAGAAAGCAGAAGGAATCGGCTAACACTCCTTGGAGGGTCCTCTGCAACCTTGATTCTACAGTTAGTCCAGGGCGATACAAGAAGGGAAAGCCATCAGCCTGGTTCACTTACAAAGGTAAAAGCGAAACCTCAACTGGCGCGTGCTTGCTCTCCAGTCCCAGAGCGGACTCAAAACCAAGTCGTCGTGACCAAGGAGGCTGGCTGCGGATGGAAGGACGTTTCAAACCAGAAAAGGAGTCAGTGTAGCTCACCACCCTCCTAGACTTGAGGAGGGACAGCACACAGTCATCTCCACATGTGAGGAACAAGCGTCAGTAAGACTGGACCCCTTGCAACCCTACAAGAAAAGGGACTGTCCTCACTGAAGGAAGTTTATATACTCCCAATCTATGGCAAGTATTCTTTTTTTTAATTTTTAATTTTTTAATGTTTTTCATTTATTCTTGAGAGAGAGAGAGAGAGTGAGCAGGGTAGGGGCAGGGAGAGAGAGAGAGAGAGAGAGAGAGAGAGAAGCTGAAAACAGGCTCCAGGCTCTAAGCTGTCAGCATAGATCCTGACACGGGGCCTGAACCCACGAACCACGACCTAAGCTGAAGTCCGACACTTAACTGACTGAGCCACCCAGGTGTCCCCAAATGTGACCATGTCTTAAAATTAGTCCAGAGTCAGGAGACGGCACTAGTGGTGGTGTAGGGAGGTGAGGGAGAGAGGGAAGGTTCAGATCCAATTCCCAGTTTCCAGTGGGCACCGGCCACATAGGTGCCATGGATCAGGACAGGGAACAGGGGGTTTTGCAGGGAATGGCGCAGGCACTGACTTCCTATTTGAACTTGGATGCGTATTCCTTAGGGTGCCGTGACAGCCGGGGTGCTTGGGTGGAGAGCTGGCTGTGATAGTTGGGCTATGAAAGGAAATAGGAGGTTAAACATGCAGGTTTGAGGGTCACGGTGCTTTAACATGGTTATGGGTGTTCCCAGATTGCACAAAACTGGAGCAGGGTCGTTGTGGAAGCCTGGAGAACTGAACACGTGCAGGACTAAGTGGGGGCGGGGGAGTCTGGGGAAGAGCTCAGGACGGGTTAGGAGGACAGGAGGCCTGGACACGGTGGGAGGCGGTTCTCGGACCCAAAACTATGCGCAGCGACGCATACAGAATGCTTTGGGCTCAAAGGCACCAACCACACACACAAATGATTTCTATCACAATCGTCTCTGAGAACTTAGCTTCTAAATCTATAAAGTTAGCATTTTGATGCTGGTTGTTAAGGATGTGTATCTGTTTGAGTGCTGGGGACAGTTAAAAGCATTTCAAAAACACTTCGAAGGCATTTTTGCTGAAGGGAATTTACTGCAGCGACTGCATTCGGTAAAGACAAGAGGAAATGAACTCCGAGTTCTGTTGAAGCTCTCTAAACCTGCTCCTCCCTGCTCGGCCACAAACGTGCTCCCTAGGACGAATTTGACTGATGTGAGGAAAGGTCCCCAGTGATGCCACACTGACTAGGAATGGCATTCACATACAGACAGCAGACAGACAGAGGGACACACACACACACACACACACACACACACACACACACACACGCGTTTTAAAATTGAAAGCAGTCTGGGGGCACCCGAGTGGCTCAGTCGGTTAAGCATCTTACTCTTGGTTTCAGCTCAGGTCATGATCTCATGGTTCATAAGTTTGAGCCCCAGATCAGGCTCTGTGCTAGTGGCGTGGAGCCTGCTTGGGATTCTGTCTCTCCGGCCCTCTCTCTGCTCCTCCCTGGCTTGCTCTCTCTCTCTCTTTCTTTTTCTCTCTCTCAAAAAAATAAATAAATATAAAAAATTAATTAAGTTAAAAGCAATCCATTATTAACAAGTAGTTCCTATTCTTTCTTTCTCCTTCCTCCCTCTCCTTTCTCCTTCTTCCATTAGAACAGCAAATGTAAGCAGCACCTAGAGGCTATTTCCTGGTTTGGCACACTTGGGGCCAGAAGTAGGTCCACTCACTCCAGCTATCTGCAGATAACAACCTTAAGGATTTAAACAAAAAACAAACCTCTACGTATCTTTATGAAGACAAGACCGCTTCAAGAATAATGGAAGCCGTGCAGAGGTAACAAACTAGAACACACCACGCATGTGCATAGACCGGGATGCATCTGGAATTGTCAGCATGAGCACCTATGCTTTTGCAGCTTGGCTGAGCCAAGGGTGTGGTCGTTACTGGGCCAGCATGGCCAAGAGCACAGTTATATTGACCTGTGTCCCTGTCTTCTGGGCCCCAGAATTCTCTTCTGTGGGGTCCAGCCTGGTCTGGCTCACTCTGTCCTCTGAGGATGTCTGATTGCTGTTTGCTAAGGTGTCTCATCTCTTTCCGCTAAGCCTTGGCTTCTGCTTACAGATTTGTCCAAACCTCAAGCTTTGAGGTCTGAATCTTTATTCGTTGGTATAAATGAAAGACTCGCAAATTCCAGGCAGTCTTAGTGAACTGAACCACTGACATGTCACCTTTCTGTCTCTTGACTTAACTGCAGTCTCTCACAGCCCTGATTTCCCTGGGGGGAAGGATGGTCCTTTCCCTGGAAACGGTGCATCACCTCCTGCCAGGCCTCAATGGAAATGACAGTAGCTATGCTCCTCCCTGTAAAACACCATTAAGTATCAGCCCGACCAGTCCTGTCCCTGGAAGCCCACAGGCATTACTGCCTCCTGACTGCTTGGTCAAGTCTGCACAGTTACCTGGGAAAACTCACCGTTTCTACTGGGCGTGGCTTAAAGATGGCAGATGCTTTCGTCTTTCAACAGTCTCTGAATTTATGCTGATTTTATTCCACAGGTTTCCAAAGTCAGTGTGTATCATCTCACCCCTCTTAGGCACCTTTTGCTGCAGAACCTTTGCTTCCTGCTTCTACTAAGATCCGTGCCCCCTGTTCATCACAGCTAACACTTTTCTTCACTGCAGAGTTGGTTCTCTTGCAGGGATCTCTGTTGGGACATGTGGACTCAGCTTTCAGAGTCACACGGGTAAGGTGTTGCTCTTGTAAGGATGGTGTTTCTTAGCATCAATGGATCGTTTGCCCTGTTTCTCGTCACTTGATTCTCTGCAAGCCGTTCTCCGCGAAGTTTTTCAAAACCAACCATTGGGAAGTAGCGGTGCCCATGAGCTGAAACAGGCATGCTCTTCCCATCAAAAAGATAGTCAAAAACAAGGAGCCAGAGTAACATGTTGTAGGGCTGTTCTAGTTGTGCTGGCACATACTATAAATCAGTGCTGCTTAGGCTCCAAATGTGATTATTTGTTTCAGTGCCTGGAATAATTGTAGCCAACAAAATTTAACTATGTACATACGAGTCTATATGCATGCATATATATTCATGTATTTATGTATAAATACTTACCTTTCTTTAATTTTTTTAAATGTTTATTTTTGAGTGATTTAGAGGCAGAGTGCAAGGGGGGGAGGGACACACACACACACACACACACACACACACACAGAATCTGAAGAGGCTCCAGGCTCCAAGCTGTCAGCACAGAGCCCGACCCAGGGCTCAAACTCATGAACTGTGAGATCATGACCTGAGCTGAAGCTGGAAGTTGGACGCTTAACTGACTGAGCCACCCAGGCTCCCCTACACTTTACTCTGCATTTCTTCACGTGCTTATTGGTTGCCTGTGTTTCTGTTGAATGATTGGCCAGTTCAGGACAAGCGTGGCCTTTGTCCGCAGAGGCGTTATCTGGACCACTGCTAACCAGCCAGGGAGGGATGTGTTCCACTTAAAGCCTCAGATTATATGTCACTAAAACAAGAAACTTGGACTAGAGAATCCTCGAGTCCTTGCAGGCTCTCAGTATTTATGATTCCAGGAATAACCTCTCTTCATGCTTAGAAATAAGTGCCGAGAAGGGAAACTTCAGAGCACCGTGAGAAGAGGAAATAAGAGGACTTATTTTGGGGTCCATGGGAGTCTCCTTTGAAGAGAGATGTGAGTGTAAGTAGAAGTGGCCGATTGCAATGGGGAACAATAAGGGATATTGGAGTGATAAAGAGAAAAGAAATCCGGTGACACCAGTTGCAGCTGGAAAGGCAGTCTCCATCCGGGACCACTGTGATAAGCAGAGATCACTGTGATGGGGTTTTGTAGCGGAAGTAAGAGATTTGGGTCATCTCCAAATACTGCTTGGGCAGGTGGGGATTTACAGCCAAGGGGGAGGGCGGGGATCCGTGGATGGAAAATTACTAAGGGAAACATCAGGAATAAAGGAGGTTCTGGCTACATCCCCCTACTGATTCTTGCTGAAGACGGGTCAGATTGACCAGACATCACGTGGGGGCTGGATCCCAATCAGATACTGAGGGCGACCAGATATCCAGGGCAGGGCCTCTGGCCAACCTCCTTAAGCAAGGTTTTTGCTAAAACTAGATTTTACAAGGCAGTGCACAGAGAGGTTCATGAACCTGACTGAAGTTTGGTCAAGCAAATAATCTTTGTCAGGGGTGGCAGGGCCATTTGGGATTAAAGGATTACATTTAATCAAATAAGCGTGAAATTAAGTGATGAAGTCTAGAGCTGGACATGGCAGATGCAAGGCTCTCTGATCCAGCCTCTGAGAAAGATAGGGATAGCTAGAGTGCTCTGTTGTTCCCAGTACCCAGTCCCTTTGTCATGTAGTTTCTCAGTGTCCACCCACTGAGGACAGGGCCACCTCTCCATGGCTTTGTGATGGGCCCCACCATGTGATTTGCTTTGGCCAATGGGATGTTAGCAGACTGGGTGCTGTAGGCATGGAATGTTCTCATGTGCTTCTATTTGCCTCTGTGCTTCTGCCATTGTCCAAGGGGCCCTGCTGCTGCTGGAAGGAAGATGGCGCACATGTGGAGCAGAGATGCCTCCAGCCATGCTGAGTCTAGACTAGCTGACCCCCAGCCAACCCACGGGCTTGGAAGCTACATAAACGTCTATTGCCACATGCTGTGATTCATAGCATTTGGGATTAAGTCTACAGTTATCTGCTATATGGCAAACTTGGCTTGCGTGGAGCTAATGTCGACCTCCAGGGCACTTCAAGCCATACTCTAAGAAGATTTATATCTGTTTCCAGGGAGTTCTGACACTGGGTAGAAGCCTAGACACTGACTTGGGTTAAGGCAAGGAAGTCCAGTGGGATCCTAGGAAGAAGGAACTGGTAAACTGTAGAAAGGCCATCAGGATCCAGAGGGGAATGGAAATCAGCAAAACCAACTTAACAAAGAAACTGGAGTAAATCCAGGGACCATGTGGGAAGCCTGCTACATTAACTGGAATAGAATAGAAGATGTTGGAGGAAAACCAGCACTTCTTGGCTTGTGTGCCCTGGGGAAGAGCTTGGCACCCTGGAGAGGAACTTGCCCATAGGAACAACACCGATTCAAATCAGGCCATCCTCTGGGGCAGGTGCTCACCCAGCACTGCCAAGGATAGATCAAGACCTTTGGGGGACTCAGCCTCCAGGTGAGATCTTCAGGGTCTGAGATGCGGCAGGTGGCAGCGCAGATGGAAAGAATAGAAATTTACATGCCTGAGGTACTGTCACATGTATCATCTCCTGACTCTTCCCCATCATCCTAGAAGTAGGCAATAACATCCACATCTGACGGATCAGGACCCAAGGTTTATATAAACCAAGTGGTTTCACTCCAGGTCATATAAACAGAAAGAGGCAAAACCGAGGTCCAAACCCATCACTTCTGAATTCTGCCCTCTTTAGGAGAGCTTGCGTCCATCACACACATCTGAGCTCTGTTCTCCCTGCTGCGATGCTTTTGTTTTCTGGTTTTTTATTTTAGTTGTTAAGAATATCCAGTAAGTTCCTTTTACTTTGGTTTTATACTCACAAGGTAACTTTCTGTTTATGTTTTGCTCATTTTGCTTTCTCGTGTAGACTTGTCGGTGGGATGACCATACGCGTATCCAACTCTATGAGGTTTATTCCGCGATCCTCACTGTGAATTTGTAGGTTGGCATTCCTGAGCATACTCTAGCCCTCGCTGGTGTTGGGATAAGACTTGGTAGCTCCAGGTTTACTGACCAAGATTCTGGACATGGAATGGACCTCAAACTTGGGGTCCCGCCCAAGAGCTACTGCTCAGCCAGATTTGGGGTGACCTTCCTGGACAGCACTGCTCAGGCCTCATGTCTTTCAACTGTGACACACAATGGCAAGACCGGGCTAGTGGGCTTATTAATGGAGGGTGTGTTCTTAAACTCCACCCTCTCTTCTTGGGTTAATAGCACCATGCTTTGGTGATGCATTAATATTTTCTACTGTTGTCAGCTTCCAATGCCAAGGGTAAAAATCAAAACATAGGATACTAATAGAGTTTTTTTAAAGGTAATCCATTGTATCACAGTTACAAATCCCCAGGACTGAAATTCGGAGATTCCTGTGTGTGGAGCCTGGTCCTGTCTGCACAGAAGAGATGGGCTTGGAGTCCCCGTGCGCATGCTCGGAGGAACTCCCGTTCGGTGCCGCAGATGACACACTTGTTTTGTCTGGAACACGCTCTGAAGTATACATTTTCTGCTGGAAAAACATGTCTTAATAGGTTTTGTTTTATTTTGTCGGCTGCTAATTCAAACACTCGTACTGCTTTCACCGTCCGTGATTAATTGCAGGTTCCTATTCATGTGGGAATTACTCAGGGCTCCTCTCAAAACCGTGCCGCATTCATCAGTGTGACTCACCTTTTCACAATTCCAGAGCTAATAACAGGGATTATGCGGTCGGCACTTCAGGAAATGAGTGAGACTGACGTAAGCTGGCAAGCTCCTTCGACTTCTCTTCTTTCGAGTTCGAAACGAAAAGGTTTTTTTCCCCCTAAATCTTTGTTTTTCTGTTTTTGGTTTCTGCAAAAGAGGCCTGCTATATTTGCTTTTCTTTTGAAAAAACTTTTTAATGAAGTCTAGCCTATGGAAGAAAGCATAAGTCCGTAAGAAGTGTGCAGCCCGATAGATTTTAGCCGTATAAACCCACCAGTGTTTCCAGCACCCGAGCAAGAATCAGAAGGTTATCAGCACTCTGGGAACCCCAGTGCCCCCGACTTCTTGTGTGAGGTAAAATCAAAGAAAAATGGCACACATTTATGTCATGTACAACACGGTTTTTAAAAATACATATACATTGTAAAACGATCACCCCAAGCAAGCTAATTAACGCTGTCACCTCGCAATACGTGTGCGTGAGGACACTTACGATCTAGTCTCTTAGCAGAGCTCGGTTATGTAACACAGCATCACTAAGTCCAGTCACCGTGCTGCATGTCAGACCTTCTGGACGTATTTCTCCTGCATCACATCTTGACCAACACCTCCCCGTTTCCCGCCCTCCAGCCTCCGGCAAACACCATTCTAATCTCTGCTTCTGTGACGTAGACTCTTTAAGATTCACGTACATACAAGTAAGATCATGTAGTACTTGTCTTTCTGTGTCTGGCTTATTTCACTTAGCGTGATGTCCTCCAGGTTCACCTATGCTGTCACAGACCACAGAATTTCCTTCTTTTTAGAGGCTCATTAATATTCCATATTATATATAATGTGTGTATGTATATGTAACGTGTGTGTATATGTAATATCCGTGTATATATATGTATACACACACACACGTATCTCACATTTAATTTATCAATTTATCCAGTGATGGACGTCTAGGTTATTTCTGTCTCTCCTGCACTGAACATGAGGGTGCAGACATCTCTTCGAGACACTGACGTCATATCCTTTGGAGATGTACCCAGAGGGGCGATTGCCGGGCCTTGTGCTCCCTGATTTCTAACTCCTTGAAGATTTCCTTGCCTTGAACTTTATATAAATGGAATCAGACTATATATTCATCTGTCTGCTTTCCTTTTTTTCACACACTGCTAGGATTGTGAGTTTGAGTTTCATCAGTATTTTTGAGTCTAGCACTATTTTTTCATTCTTATTGCTCTGTAGCATTCCGCAGCAAATCACAACTTATTCTACGGTGGATTCTGTCCCTAGTGACTAATGATGTGGACTCTCACTTCAAATATTTATCAGCCGATAATATTTAAATGATATTTATCTAACAACTTTTGTCCATTTCTCTATCATGTCTTCTTTGGACTTTTAAAACTTTATTTTGTTTTCTATAGATTTTTTTAAGTTTTCAGTTTAGCTTGTTCTACCAAGAAGTTGCAAGAACTATCTCATGAATACTCCTATGTCTCTTCATCTAGATTCATCAGTTATTAACCACTTGCCACATTTGTTTTATCTATCTACCTATTTATGTACGTATCTGTCTACTTATCTATCAGTGTTTTGTGAATCATTTGAGAGTAAGTTATAGACACTGACACCCACTGTCTCTAAATACTTGAGGAGGGATCCCTTCAACACAAGGACATTTTCTTTCAAAACCACAATATTATTATCAAACGAGACAAATTTAGCATTTCCATACTGCTTTTATATGACAAGTAATCTATGTGAGGAATGTGGCAGGTGTCCCCAAGAATCTGCGATAGCATTTTCCCTGGACCAGGACCACACACTGCCGTTGGTTCTCACAGATCTGTAGCCTCCTTTAATCAAAATAGGCTCTTAATCTGTCTTTGTTTTTCATGATATGGACGTTTTTGAAGAATACAGACTAGCCATTTTGGTTTGTTTTTGGTTTTTTAGTGTTTATTTATTTTTAAGAAAGTGCAAGTGGGGGAGGGATGAAAGGAGGGGGGCAGAGGATCTGAAGAACCAAGCTTTGCATTGACAGCACAAAACCCAGTGTGAGGCTTGAACTCACGAACTGTGAGATCATGACTTGAGCCAAAGTTGGACGCTCAATAGACGGAGTCACCCAGGTGCCCCTGGACTAGTCATTTTGTAGAATGCGCTCTAGAATGATGGCTATTTCTGATATTTAAATCAGAGTTTCTATTCCTTCCAGGAGATTTCATAATTGATGCTGTGTCTCCAGTGTATCACTTCAGGAGGTCACAACGTCACTTTGGTCACCCAAATAAAGTGATTTCCTTCAGATTTCTCCACCAGAAAGTTACCCTTTCCTCCTATGTGATTAATCTATGGAGAAATGATGCCATTTTGATATCAGGTTCCCCAATAACATTCACCCAAGTTCTTGTCTGAAATAATTGCCACTGTGGTAGTCACAAAATGGAGATTTTCTGATTCTATGATGCCTTCTATACCTGTCAGCTGGCATTTTGCCATTCAAAAATGAGCCTTCGCTTCTTTCCTTTGTGTTTCATTATCTCTATTTTTTACTATGGTGTGGATGCCTGCATTCACTTTAACTGTGTGTTATTCATTTTGGTCATTATTCTTTTGGAGACTCAACTCATCCTAAATCTGACCAGCGGGAGGTCCTTCATGTCAATTAGGACACATCATGTTTAGAATCCATCTTTGAATGCTTCCCTGCTTTATGGCACAAGACATTCTAGGCTCATTGGTAGAGTCATTTGATGATTCCATTTTCTTAATGAAGTCTTTTAAGGTTATCACTTTCTCTCTTCTGATCAGGAAATCCTCACTTAGTTCAGTATCGCTGTTCCCATGATTTCTTCTCTGGGCTTCAGTATTTCACCTTCCATGTGTGGACATGCGATCCTGCTTGAATGTCATTTGTTTCTGGAGCTGTGATGAACTGTCAGTAGAAGAAACAGAACCTGAGAATGACGTGTGGGGCACTGTTGATTACATAGGACCAGAGGGCACAAATCAGAACTGTCCTGGAGAAAGTGGGATGATGCCCACCAGGAGCCCTGAGACCCACCGATGATATGCGTTGCTTGCTGGCCACTTCCAGACCTTCGGTGCCTACGGGTGTCCCCATGCTCTGATGTTTTTGCTCTTCCTCGGACTTGTCAGGCCCTCCCTCACCCATAGCATGGGCGGTCCCTGCACCTGAGGTCCACTCTCCCAGACAGTCATTGGCTCCATCCACCCTTCCCTGGGGCCTCTGCTTAAAGTCACCTCCTCAGCCACCCAATGCAGAACTCTGCCCTCCACTCTCAGTCACTGCATCCTCTCACCTCCATCCTTCCCTTCGTGGCACTTACCGCCGCCTGATGTGGCCTGACGCACTGGCTCAGATTCTCTTCATGTGCTGTTGGGGCCTGTCCCACTCGTGACAGATCTGCCGCCCAGCAGGCGCGATCCGCATCCACCAAATTCATGAACGAGTGAGCTTTCACCCCCTGCCATGGTCTTCACATCCAATGTTTTCTTTTTAAATGTTTATTTGTTTCTTTTGTCTGCTTTTTTTCCGGAAAAATAAAAGTTAGGACCCCCATTCCCAAATTCTAAAATAAATAAACAGAAACCACCTCTATTTGGATTATTCATTGTAAGCGTCTACACTTAACAAGTAACCAGGAGGCAGATGCCATTGTCACCATGTTGTGCGTGACGGCTCCGCGTGTACGGTCCCCGTCCTTCCTTCCCTTCTGCAAGGGCCTCTTAAGGCTCTCGGTGTGGCTTTCGTTTGTATTCAAGATCATTCGAGGTATTTTGTGCCACAGTAGTGAGTGGTATCTTTTTCTACCATATCATCCTCCTCGGGATTTGGGCTGTACAGGAAACCCCCCTTGGGTTTTGATTTTGTCCACACGCTTGCGTGAATTACTGCTGACATGTGCTACGCTGCAGCGCATGTCAGCACATTAGGCACATGGCGACCATCTCAACGGCTGATTACACTTCCGACAGCACGTTCATAGCAACAACCACAGCAACAACGTGGCGGTGGGAGCATGACGCTGTCCCCAACGTCTGGAGCCTCGCGGGCCCGCGGTAAGTATTTGCTGGATAAATGAATAAATCAGCATCCATGGTCACAATCCTCATTTTCCCCAGTTTTACTGATGAATCACTGACGGCACGGACAACCATTGTTTTAGAACAACTATCCTTAATCTGCGAGGTGGAATCCTTCCCGTTCCAGTTTTCAAAGAGCGATGGCTGAAAAAGGAACTGAAACGTATTAAATGTATTTGCAACACCTTTGAGACGCTTCTATCACTTTCTTTTCAAAAGTGTCAATATAATGTATTATTTAAATATTATAACGTCTTTCCATTCCTGGGCGTAAATTCTGTGTTTGTGTCTATGGGTATGTGTGTTCATATTTAGTCCAGAAGAGCGTGATGGGGTTTTGATTAGGATCTTTACATTCTAACAAAAAATTTTAAATGTTTATTTATTTTTGAGAGAGAGAGAGAGACACAGAGTGCGAGCAGGGGAGGGGCAGAAAGAGAGAGAGGGAGACACAGAATCCGAAGCAGCTCCAGGCTCTGAGCCGTCAGCACAGAGCCTGGGAATGGAGCTTGAACTCACCAACAGTGAGCTGGTGACCTGAGCTCAAGTCGGAAGTTTAACCGACTGAGCCCCCAGGCGCCCCTAGGATCTTTACATTCCAGTTCAGAGGAGACTGATTTACAATGGCCGTATCTGTGCTGTGCTGGTCAAATGTAGAAATCAGGTTTATGCTAGCATGCAAAAACACATTTTTCATTAAATTATCAATGCAGTTTGCTTAAAGAGGTACCTGAAGTCAGAGCCTTAAGTAATTATTCAAAAATGTCTACAATATTTATTAGTTATCGGCCTTATCATTTAAAAATTTATATTATTTAAAAATTTGCACAAAATATTTCTCTTTATTGACATTTTCAATTTTTTACTGAACAGTTTCACTAAGTTGACTCATATCTTTAAAAAACGGAGTCATCTTTTCTTATAACAACTTATAAGTTTCTAATTTCATTTCTTTGTATTTTGGAATTTTAAAAATCTGATTTAACAAAGGATTGCCTGTTTTACTGATTAGGAAAGGAAGCAACCTTTAGCTGAATTTATTGATTCCATTCTTTTTCTAATTAATTTCTGCCATTATTTCTCTTATTCCTCTCCCCAGCTTTCTTTATTACTAATTTGATTTAAAAACAAAATTTAGGGGCACCTGGGTGGCTCAGTCGGTTAAGCGTCTGGCTTTGGTTCAGGTCATGATCTCACTGTCCGTGGATTCGAGCCCCGTGTAGGGCTCTGTGCTGACAGCTCAGAGCCTGGAGCCTGCTTCGGATTCTGTATCACCCTCTCTCTCCGACCCTCCCCTGCTTGCGCTGTCTCTCTCCGTCTCTCAAAAATAAATAAAAAACATTTAAAAAATTAAAAAAAACCCCAAAATTTATAAAATGAAGGCTGAGGGGAATTTTAGTACATGTGCTTTCCGTTACTCCTTTTTAAAAAGTGCACCTTTCCCCCTGACGGCCTTATTGGTGGCGGTGGCGGGTGTGTTTTGAAATAGCGTGACCTCATTTCTATTCCCATCTAAGTAACTGACCATCGTATATTTTCATTTACTTCTTAATCCTACCAGTTTTTAGGTAAGAGACTTTCATTTTTACTTATTTTTACGTTTCTGACTAATTTTGGTGCTTTCTTTGAAGCCCACTTGTTAATTTGTAAGTTTATTGTATTAAGTTTTAAGTTTATTGGGGGCACCTGGGTGGCTCAAAGGTTAAGCATCCAACTTCGGCTCAGGTCACGATCTCACAGTCAGTGGGTTCAAGCCCGCGTCGGGCTCTGTGCTGACAATTCAGAGCCTGGAGCCTGTTTTGGATTCTATCTCCCTCTCTCTCTACCCGGCCCTGTTCACTCTCCTTCTCTCTCTCACTCTCAAAAATAAATAAAACATTAAAAATTTTTAATTTGTAAGTTTATTGTACTGTGGTAAAAAAATGTCTTTTGGGCAATTTCCAGTTTGGGGAATATAAGAGATCTGGCAAGGTGAGCACGCGCCCGCCTTCGTAAGTTTTCATGGGCACAAAAGAAGGAAGAAAGCCTATTATCTGTAGGAGAAATCACAACATACGTGTACATTTCTTTTATTAATTACATTGATCAAGTCCCCGATGCCCATTTGCTTTTTGTGTGCGCTTTCTCTCTCTTGGGCTGAGAATATTGTTTTAAAATTCTTACCGTTGTTTCTCTGGCAAACGTCTTTGGCGACCGTAATAATTTCTGCCGTATCGGGTTTGAGTCAGTGTGTATATAAACCTCTAACGCCATTATCCTCTCCCCTTGGATCTGGGTTTTGTGTCCATTAAAAATGGCCCTATTTGCCCCATTAAATAATATTTGCTTAGAATTCAATTTCTCTGCAATTCTATTTCTTTCTTTTTTTTTTTTTAATGTGCTAACATTGGCATGTTGTGTATTTGCTCATTCTTTTTTTTTTTATCTCCCTGATTTTCCCCCTTGGGGTATATTTTTGTAAGTACCATGTCAGGGGGAATCTTGGTATTTTAATAAGTGGGTTAATCCATTTCTCGTCCTGCTGCTTTTGTGTTCTCGGCTCTCGGCCCTAAAGCTCCATGGCGCTCCCTTTCTTGTCTGCCCTTTGCTGTAGAGAAATGCATTTCACTTGCTCTTATCTTCTGAAACGGTTCTGAACTTTGACTTTCTAAATCTAATCCCATCAGAGCAGGGCTTTCCCGTGCGTCTGCAGGGCACCGGCCCTGTGAGATGCTCTGTGGGAAAAAGATCTGTGGTCAAACTTCATGAGGAAGGAGGCTTGCGATGTACCCCCAGAGTCTTAAAGCACAAGTGCAGAAAATGCTCTGATAAGTCCTGTGGTGCATGTCTTTGCCTTTCTCCTGAGTTAATTTTTTTAGGAGGGCTTATTCCACTATCATGGCCTGAGGACCTCAAGAAGATATTTCCCCAAACGTCAGTCAAGTATGAATTTCTGAGCCTATCCTGGTACGGTGGGGAAACTGGCAGGATTGATCCATTTCTCTCCCTGGACCCCACCTGTCCTTAGGAACTCAGCCACGTGGCCTCATGCCCCTAGGAAGAGAGCGGTGAGGACACTGGAGCAGGCATGTTCGCAGTGCAGGGAAGGAGATGCATCTGACCTCAGGAGGTCCCCAGGGGGCATGCAGGGGTGGAGAGTCTTCAGATAGGGAGGGAAGAGGAGGAGGGGGTGGGGATGAGGGGGAAGAGGTGAAAGCCAGAATCCTGCCTCCCCCTAGGGCTGAGCTCTCCAGGGATAGAAAGGATAGTGACCCTAGAGGGACAAAAAGAAGTAAAAGTGAAAGCAGGGAGTCTTTTGTCCCATTTCCTGCTGGGAGCTCAGGGAGACCAACTGGCCTGTGCCATCAAACCAACCAGGATCAGAGACTGTGGACCTGTGGTCCAGGGGGGTCCAGAGGAAGGAAGCTGGGAGTTCTGCAGGGTTCCACGGGGACTCCGGGGCTGCCCCTGTTGCCAAGGCTGCTGGAGGTGGCCGGGACCCTGAGGACTGTCAGCTCCCATGAGAATCAGTGTAGGACCGGGTTGGGGGGCAGGGATGACAGTGCAGCATCCTGGGCCTGGAGAGAGGGGACTTACTGAACCCAGAGGCAGAGAGGGCTGCGTGGAGGGGGCTGGCTCCCGGGCTGAGACCTTCAGCCAACGCAGCAGGCAGCCCTCCGTGACTCTGCAGGGAAGAAAGCAGGGAAGTACATTCCACAGCCTCACTCTGCTCCTCCTCTTCATCTCCCGCTAACATCTCCATTTACCTGACCCGACCAGTAGCCACAGGACATGGAGACCTATGGAGAGGGGTCCCTACGGGCCAGCTTCTCAGGGCCCAGAGTGGCCTGGGGAGGACAGACGTGCCCCTGAAGGACAACACCCAGGGGCAGCACAGGGAGCAGCCCGGGACTGAAGACCATGCCTGTCCCCATGCTGGGAGGCCACGTCCAGTTTCCTCTCCCCCCAGATGGAACCCTGCTGGGAGGAGGGGCAAGAATGGCAGAAAAAGGGCCTGGCACACCCTTCAGCAGGAGACTTGCATGGTTGATTCCCTCCGCTTGCCTGGCCACCTCTCAAGTCCCAGCGGAGAGATTTTCACATCACAGGGGACAGTGATGCAAAGGGGCCCTAGGTACGTTTGCTCACATGAGCGAAGGCGTGACTGTCGCCCTGATCCACAGGTGCGTGAACGTGTAGAAGGATTAGCTTTAGCTATTTCTTTTTTTTTAAATGTCCTATTTATTTTTGATAGAGAGAGAGACAAAGCATGAGAGAGGGAGGGGGAGAGAGAGGGAGACACAGAATCGGAAGCAAGCTTTAGGCTCTGAGCTGTCAGCACAGAGCCTGACGCGGAGCTCGAACCCACGAATGTGAGATTGTAACCTGAGCCGAAGTCGGAGGCTTAATCCACTGAGCCACCCAGGCGCCCCCAGCTTCAACGATTTCTTTGGTTTGGTGGTAGCAAGGGATTCGGATGAAGAGCCTTGGCTCCGTGGCTGATGCCCCACAAGGATTCTCACTGTGCTTGCACAGATCCGCATCCGTGATTGACGACCCATAGATTGTCAAACGATGATGTCTTTGCGTTTATTGCCTTTTAATCGAAGTATCGCATGATCAGAAACCTTAGGCGAGCAGCTCCCACAAGGCCCCGCTGACTCGAAGCCCTACAGTGGGAAGACGGACAGCCGGTGTTTGTCTGTGATGTGTCAGCGTCAGGACTCAGGCCTGCTGGATTTTGCTGCTGCCGCCTGGACTTGGATGAGCTGGAAAAACACACGTCCCAACAGGCTTCTTCCTGTCTTTGCCCCGTTGTTCAGGCGTGCCGCCATCGCCCAGGCGTGCCGGGACCGCAGGGTTGGACTGGGACCCTGACAGGGCATCAGGTGGGGAGGTCCCCGCCTGATCCACAGAAGGTGCAGAGGGTGGATGATCCTGGCTGGATCGTCTGTGAGAGGCCGGAAGAACAGATAGCAGAGCCCTCTCCAGGACCACCACCGGGTCCCCGCCTTCTCTGCCTGTTTGGCCCCAACTTGGGGCTTCCTCACGGGTGAGCTTCAGCCTGAGCAGATTCTTGGTGCCAGCTGCACATCAGTGTCACCCGGGGGCTTTGAATGTGCTGGGGCCTTGCTTCCACCTCCATCCACCCAGTGTGTGGGCCTCTGTGCTTTGTAGGAGGCCCAGGCGATTCTCAAGTGCGCGTAGGAGAGGACTGAGAGCCGCCAGCGTCCCTCCTTCTCACCTGTCACTCATCTCCCTGGGAGGAAGGGGAGCAGCGGCCCCGGGGTGGCCCCCGTGGGATGATGGGGCTCTTCAGCTCTGCTCCTTCTCCCCCTCCCTCTTGACTCTGCTCCCCTGCCTGCAGACAAGTGCGTTATGGTCTGCGGACGTGCCCCGTGGTCAGAGCCCCTAAAGGCGAAGCCCTGTGGGTGTCCAACTCTGCTTGTGGCCAGAAGGGTGTCTACTAATTCAGGGGCAAAGTGTTAGGAGCTCACCCGGCCAAGGTCTCAAGACGTATCTCCAACGAGCTTTGGCTGGTGATCAAGCCAGGATGCTCATCTCTTGCCTGGCATCTCTTTCTACATCTCTGGTTCAGAATCCGGAGCATGGAGAGGGGCGCTGTGTACTCATGCCCTCTCCCCCAGGTGAAGTCTGTTTGCTTGGCGTATGCTCCTCCCACTGTGGGGGGGGGGTGTAAGGGATACTTTGGATATTTCAAGAATGTCATATTTGTAATGAATAATTATAGAAGCAAATCAAAGTCATCCTCATTATAATAAACACGTGCTGTGTATTCCTTTGTTTTTATTCTAGGTTCTAAGTTAACCCTCTGGAGATGACAAACAAATACATATTTGGGGAGAAGCAAAAGGTGATGACTACAGAAAGGCAAATGAGGATGGAGCCCTGGGGTCTTAGATGTGATTGTACCACTGGGATTTGCTAAGAGAATCTGGCCTTGCCACAGGTGCCAATGTTGTTAGAGAGCACCTGCCACTGTGTCATAGTGCTGAGGTGGCTGTCCCCAACCCAGACCTCACTGTGGACTCAGCACACAGCCTGGCCTGGAATGCCGCTCGTATCCCAAACCAGAGCAGACACGACTGCATCAGATGGCGTGTGTTTTGCTTAGGCATCCTCATTCATAGAGAAGAAATTGCCTTTCGTGGCACCTGGGTGGGTCAGTTGGTTAAGCGTCCAACTTTGGCTCTATTCATGATCTTGAGGTTCACGAGATCAAGCCCTGCGTCGGGCTCTGTGCTGACAGCTCGAACCTGGAGCCTGCTTCAGATTCTGTGTCTCCCTCTCTCTCTGCCCTTCCCTCACTCACTTTCTGTCTCTCTCTGTCTCAAAAATAAATAAACATTAAAAAAAGTTTTTAATTAACAAAGAAGAAATTCCCTTTCAGGGAAAGTTATAGTAAATTATATTCTTAGCAGAAATATATGAAAGTTCTCCAGTCTGCTAACAAGGGATGGTTCTTTTTATCCCTGGGCTTAGAAAAGTACTATCACATGGTTATTTTTAGTTTTTTTAATGTTTATTTATTTTTGAGAGGGAAAGAGCTCAAGCGAGTTGGGGATGGGGGAGACACAGAACCCGAAGCAGGTCCCAGGCTCTGAGCTGTCAGCACAGAACCTGATGCTGGCCTCGAACTCATGAACCTGTGAGATTATGACCTGAACTGAAGTTAGACGCTTAACCGATTGAGCCACCCAGGTGCCCCTTACATGGTTCTTTTAATCTTCATTTTGTTGATCAATGCTGAGATTAAACCTCTCTATATTTTTTTTGCTTTTTGAATTAAATATATTCTTTATTTTCCTCTTCAAGTACTTTTTCTTATTGATTTTGAAGAGCTCTTTATATAGTAAAGCTCATATAAATTAAAAACATTCCTCTCAGGTTGTCATTTATCTTAGTTTTGGTTTTGGTGGTTTTCACAAAAACTTTATAGTTTCTGTAATAAAATATATCACTAGCTTTCTCTCCATCTGATGGAGAGAATATCTGAAAACAAAACTCCTCTCCACCTCCAATATTAATGAACAATTGCATTCTGAAAAAATTGGTTTGAGGGTTTCCGCCAGGCCCCCTTGGAGAGCTTGAGGCAAGCCCCCTGCAGTCTGGGGACACAGTGACCTGGCAGATGACTTCCCAGAGCAAATATGATAGGCAGGAGTTGTCGGCTTACGTGTGCACCCAGTTTGTTGGGGACAAAGCATTCAGGAGCCTTTCCTGATTTGGGAGCACACAGGTAAACCCTCGGTAGAAGATACCGGGTCCTGTGAGAAAGCCCATCAGAGACAAGCCTGAGGTCCCGCTGGGTCCCTAAGAGGCTGGCTGGGATTTATCCATGTGATGGGAACAACAGGTCCCTAGAAATTCCCCCACAAGCAGTCGGCATAGACATCTGCTGTTCAACTCAGAACGTCCTTGCTCAGTGACCACCTCTTTTCCCACGGCTCTGTAGCAGATGCTGTGTAGTGTGTGTGTGTGTGTGTGTGTGTGTGTGTGTGTGTGTGTGTAGAGGGGGTGAGTGACTGGGGGGACAGGAAGGAGAGGAAACAAAGAAGGAACAGCGTGCAGCCCCTGGGCAGCCTCCTAGCGGCAGGCCTGGGCTGGGAGAGGAGGAAACTGCATGTCTGAATGAAGCACAGGCCTGACCCCCTACATGGACTGGACATTCTGACGACCAGCAGGGGAGTGACTGCATGATGCCTGCGAATGGCCAGAAAACACTAGAGACGTCCCGGGTTTTCATGGGGGCAGGGAAAACTCAGTGCTGCAGAACTCATTTGAAGACAGAGTTGTTAGACCCTTCTATGCGGTGCATCCTCTGGTTTGATACGCAGGTTGTGTTTAGAATTCCAGGAGAGGACGCAGGGATAAGCTAATATTGCATTTACCACCTTTCAAGCTCTGCTCTTGGGGCTTCCATGTGCATTATCTCACTTAATTTCCACCATCGACTGGGAAGAAATGCTCTTATCTTCCACACAAGGAGACTGAGTGTCACAGAGATGAAGGAATTTGCCAAGGTCTATCAGGTGTGTAATGGGTGCATCTGGGGTAAATTACAATTTTTTCTTTTTCTTTTTTTAATGTTTATTACTTTGAGAGAGAGAGAGTGTGTGTGTGCATGTGTGTGTGTGTGCGAGTAGGGGAAGGGCAGAGAGAGAGAGAGAGAGAGAGATTGAGAGAGAGAGAGAGAGAGAGAGAGAATCCCAAGCAGGCTCCACACTCAGCACAGAGCCTGACGCAGGGCTCCATCTCGTGAACCACGAGATCATGACCTGAGCCAAAACCAAGAGTTGAAAACTTAACCGTCTTAGCGAGGCACCCCTAGGGTAAATAATCCAGCTGAGGAGGGAAACCGGGGGCATCGGTGAACAGGACTGGCCATGAGTTGATAACTGTCGAAGGCTGGTGCTGGCGGACGGGTTCACTTCTCTCTCCACCTTCGTCCGTGTTTGCAAATTTCCATAATAAAAGTGTGAAAATGCGTTGACCGCGTGGTCTGGGGAGGGCCCTGCAGGAGCTGGTGGGCAGGTGCACCCTGAAAATTCCCGGAGGGCCCCCACCTGTGCATTCTAGTTGAGGACAAGCTCTCAGTGCGATGGAGGCACAAACCCAGCAGTCTGCCTCCAGCCCAGCCCCTGCCGTCTACCCCAACTTCCTGCCTTGATGAAATGGCCAGGGGAGGAGTGGATCTGGGTGCCGGACCTCTTCTTGCTCCTATGCCTGTAACCTAATCTCCCTGGGATTCTCTCTTCACTCTAGGGCGACCCCCTCCAAGGGTCCTTCCAAGGACTTAGCAGTTAGGAAAATCAGATGAGCCCACGAAGTGTTAAATTTGCTGCCTGGTCTCAGAGTGGAGATTTGCGAAGCCACAACGCAGAGGCAGAATGGGTTTCGAGCCATTAGTGGAAGAACCAGACGCTCATTTGTCTAATTAACAGGTTTCAAGGTCACGCTCCTTTCTTCTCCATGAATGCATATCTCTTTTAGAAGTCATTAAAATAATATTTCATGGAAGAGGGTTTGATCACAAACACTGAGCGTCTTGTACATCTGTGGTTTTCAACCACTAATGTGTCATTATAGGGGCTCTGATGTAGTTTGGGCTCCGAAGTTTATGAGTTTTATATTTATTGGCAAGAGTTAGCATGTAGTTAAGATTATCCTTGTAAATTGTCACAGTCATTTTTTCTTGCATTCTGACACATGTTTCTAAGGGTCCTGGCCCACCCTGGGGAAGGTTTTGTATATATGATCCCCCTATGACTTTTGTCTTGCTCTGGGGAGTAAAAAGGTTGAGATTCACCATTTAGATGCCAATACTCGATGGTCAGGTTGGATTGAACACCGAATTCTGCGGTGTCTATTCAGAACAGAAGCATGGAGATAACAAAATGGATTCCTTTGGACAAAAACCTCCCCCGGAGGGGCAGCGTGTGTGAACAAAGAGATAAATCACTGTTTGCTTATAAGCTTTTTTAGGGAAGTCACTACTGAGGATCCTCTAAGTGGCACATCAAAAGCTTGTTTTGTTAAAAGATATTGGTAATGATGAATTGGCCTTGGATAAAAGGTTTATAGTTAGAGGTAATTTTATTGATTCGGGCCTGGCTGGCCTCTTGGAAGTACAACATTATTCTCAGTAAATCGATTATGTCTGGTTTGGAAAGGCTTTGCACTACGTTGGTCTTAAATTATATTTAAATAATTGATCGCGATTTGTATTTGTTAATGACCTTTAAGTGAACTGTCATTGACCTGTGTTGGGCCACAAAGATCGATTTTGTGGGCAGCTCATTAGTCTTTGTGAGTTTTCGAAAACACTTGGTGTTACTCTACCCTCAAATCCTCCACTAGGTGTTAAATGCAGAAATCAAGGGTTCTGGCTTATTTCTGTAAGTAAAAATGGAATTTCCAGGAGGAGAGATGTGTTTCCACAACCTTGACGGCCATAGACATGACTCAAGGATGCGTATCATCCTCCTGCTTTGGGTCAGGTATCAAAACTCTAGGACGGGGAAGGAAAAGGAACTCTATGGACCTGGCATGGAGCACACCGCCTTTCCTCTCCAATCCAGGCTCTGGGCTTATGAAGGGCGTCTGCTGGTTCTCTTCCCCCAGCATGCCAGCCTGGATGCCATCTTTGTCTTCAAGTTCTTTCCCCTACCCCCACTCTATCAGTTTGTCGTGAAAATTCTCTTCATGCTGCTTCTAGGCTGCAGAACTGAGGCATCTTGCCCCATTCAACGAGCCCATTTACACTACTCTGATTCAGATCCTTAAGGAAGGAGAGTCGGCAAGAATACAAGGGGTGGCAGCATATCTCTTACTGTCCTGAGAGACCCAGGGGTTGGGCACTGTTGTGAGCTCAGGTTCCCAGGAAACTGGGTATCAAATCGGGAAGCCCGATTGTGTCCTAACTTGCATGGACAGGGTGGCTACTCAGCGGTCAGCTGTTCATCCAGGGTTTCCCAACTGGGTGCCTCAGGGGCACGAAGGGGCCAGAGACCCCCAGCCCTCATGTCACCCGGGGCTTGTACACTTCCATCTTTTTGGAATAATTTGCCAGCAGATCCCTCCTTGTAGGGAAGTGGCAAAATTCGTGGGGCGGGGTGGGGTATAAGTGACTTTTTTGCTTTTGGAAAGCCTTGCAGGGGTCAGGCTGTAGGAGATTAAAGTGAGGCACTTTAAAGTGGTGAAATAGCAAAGTGTTTGAGTTTTCTGCAGGGAGCCTGATGGATGGGCGTTCCCGGGGTGGGGTCTCCCCACAAACTGGGTGGTTTAGAGCCAAAAAAACATGTGTTGTCTCACAGTTCTGGAGACTAGAAGTCCCAAATCAAGCTGTGGGCAGGGCCAGGCTCCTCTGACACCTCAGAGGAGAACCTTCCTCGCCTCCTCCAGCCCTGATGTCCGGCCAGCAGTGTTCGGTGCCCCTCGGCTTGTGGACACATCGCTCCAATCCCCTGTGTGTCTTCACACCTCTGCATGTCTGTGTCTGTGTCCAATTTTCCTCTTTTCATAAGGACACCCCGTCACCCCTGAATGACCTCATTTCAACTAACGTATCTTTGAAAACACTCTCTTTCTAAATAGAGTCACGGTCTCAGGTATTGGAAGTTAGAACCTCAACATCAAATCTTTTTGGGGAGCGAAGGGGGCCACAACTTATCCAATAACAAGGTCAAAATGGAAGAAAATGCTCAAGAGGGTGGAGGTCCAGATGGGGTCTCAGGAAAGTAAGCTCTTTGGTGGGGACGGGCAGGGAGTTGTTGATAATAGTGAAGCCTGACATTAAATTGCAAGGTATTCTTAGTCCTAATCTACAATCACACTTTATTTCCCCCAGACTTGCAGTGAAAGGTTTGTGCACAGCAGCCTTGGGCTGGCGGAGCTTGGGGGAAAGACAAAGGGACAGGTGCCCATGTTCAGTCGGGGGAGGGTAGCTGTTCCGCTATGTCACTGGTGGTTAGCACTTTGGGTCTCTTCCTAGACCATAAGGAGCACGGTGCTAAGAGCAGGGCTCTGTCTTACTCCTCATGAGGACAGTGCTCGGGAGCGAGAAGGAGTTCCTTAAATCCTTGCAGAAGACGCACATGAACGGAGCTGCAGGAGGGGAGAGAGCCTTCTGGGCTGAGAACTGGGCTGATAGCATTCTTTGTAGGGAGGGGTGACAGGACACTTGTTGCTGTCCGATCCCAGCCACAGCGCTGGCTTCCCTCCGTCAATGGTGGGGACCCAAGGAGTTTCAGTTGGATATTAACAGAAAGGGCTTCCAGAAGACTGAAGAACTCAGGAGCGATCCGTTTCCATGTCTCTAAGGGATTACCTCCCACATTTGATGTGTCACCACAGAAATGGGTGTCAGGTGGATGGCACCAAGCCTTTCCCTTAGTAGATGCTCAGTAAATACTTACTAAACTGAAATAAGCAATGTGATGGAATGTGTGTGAGGTGCAAAGGGGAGGGGACATAATGGCTGAGGACCTAACTTCGGTAGAAACTGAAAATCAGGTTCAACTTCAGCTGTGGTATCGCCCTGACCTTCTTAGCGAATAGCCCAGCTTTTTATAAATGCCCCTTTACGATCCTTATGACCACCTCGTTTGTGTTCTGCCCGGGGAAGTGAACAGGAGGCCCAGATTGATACCGTGACATTTAAATCTTCCCGTGGCACTTTCCCGAAGCCTGCCTCCAGGGCGCCGCAGTGGCTGGGGTGGGGTAGAGCATCAGCTTGGTCCGGGCCCTCTGGTCCAGCTATCATCCACTGGGGGTTTGTGAATTTACAGAGGATATTAAGAAATACTAGGGCTGTGGAGGAGAGTGTGTCCTAAGCCTTGGTGTAAACAGAGGAAGGACACTGAATAAATTCGGAATCAGAACATGGGAATTCCAACATCTCCACTGTCTGCATGACCTTGAGCCGACTTGCCTTGCAGCTCAGCGAGGTCGGTTTGAGGACCAAATGAGAAACACATATACAAGTACTTTAAAAGTGGAGGAGAGCGAAGCCCTTCAGATGAAGATACTGGCAACTGTTCCCCTGCTGGCAGATGGCAGGCCCTAGGTTCTGAGCCGGTCTCAGTCAGATGCTCTTTTGGTGAGGCCCCCTCTCCCCCAGCAAGCACCTGCTGATCCACGTTGGTGAGAGAGGTGAGGGGGCGGAGCCATCGTCTGGCCTCTCACAAACCTGTTCCTTGAGGCGCAGACTCTATATCCGGCCGGTTGCAGTACTTGGTTCATTCCATCCAGAGCCTTCTCGTGGAAGCTTCTGAACGGCCTGCTGACCTTGGAGAGGGCGTCATGGAGGGACTGTTTCTGTTTGTGGCGCTCTTCTGTGGAGGCACAAAGGGCCACATGGTGGTCGTTTGCCCACTGAGGTCCAGGCTGGGGTGGGTCGCCCCCCACAGGCAGAGCCACGCCTCCTCTGACTCTACTTCTCCGAAGTTTTAGTGGGGGTGGGGCCCAGCATGATGAAAGCTCTTTTCTGGCTCACCTAACAGCCCCGGGCAGGGGTCCAGGTTGGTGGGGACTCTGGGGGAGTCCGGCTGAAGCAGGTGCCCCCGTCCTGGGCACACAGCTCCCCTCACCATCACGTTGTGTCTGACCCAGCCAACTGGAAGGGAGGCCGCAGAGCAGGGCACCTAGGGACTCAAAAGGACAGGCCTGAAGAGAGACACTTTTCTTCACTTCCTACCAGCTGGAAACAGCCACGTGGCCTCGGTCGCTGCGAGGGTGACTGTGAAATGACCCAGAAGAAGAGAAAATGCATTTTGGTAACAGCTGTCTGCCAACCTCCAGGGACGGGGTCTGGTAGACAGCAAGTGCCCAGCGCATGCCCGCTGACTGAATGGGCCCAGTGCGGAGTCTAATGTGTGTGCAGGGATGGCGGCAGCGCCAGCAGGCACGGGGTCTGCAGAAACCTTGCCAAAAGTCGTTGATTTTCTGCCCACTGTCTCCATGTACCTCATCAGGCTGAAAACTGCCTCATTTATTTTTTAAAATGTATTTACTTAAATTCAAGTTGGTTAACATACAGTGTAGTATTGGCTTCAGCAGTAGAGCCCAGGGATCCATCGCTGACGTATGACACCCAGTACTCATCCCAACGAGCGCCCTCCTGAATGCCCATCCCCCATTCAACCCATCCCCCCCGCCCACCTCCCCTCTAGCAGCCCTCCGTTGGTTCTCTGAATTTAAGAGTCTCTGTGGTTGGCCTCCCTTTCTGTTTTTATCTTCTTTTTCCTTCCCTTCCCCTGTGTTCATCTGGAAAACCTTTTCATTTAATGCTTATTGTCCTCGCTGTGTCCGGGGCACTCAGCGACACGTTAGAGATGACTCCTGAATCACATCGGGCTCCTGCCTGCAAAGCACTGAGAGCCTGTGTGATGAAGGGCGTCCGGTGTCTTTCTGTTAAACCAGCTACACTTCCAGAGATACTGTATCCATCCCCAGAGCTGCCTCCTCGTCCATGGATTTATCTAAAATCCTTTAACCACCGAACCATATGTTGAAGCCCTCGACGGAATATTAATCAAAATTTTGTTCTGGGCTCTGGAGCCCTGATTGAAAATGCATCTGTGTAAGTAGCCTTTTTAGGAAAATTACACATCTTACACTGGAGCGGTAATCAAGCCTTCCCCGCCCCTCACAATGGAAACGCAGAGACCGCAGCTTCTCTGCATGAAAAACAGGCTGATTTTATTCTAATGAGAACGCAGGGCTAGATCAATTACCGACAAGTGTGCAACAGCAGTGAAGTCTTTCTCTCGATTTTGGTGAACAGTTATATGAAAATAACCTAAAGCTTTCCTGCCGCCCTCGTGAGGACCAGAAATGGCTCTCCTGATGCAGTATCAGCTTCCACTTTCTGGGGAACAGAACACACGAAACCTGAAGAGTCAGGAGGAGATGGACGGAGCCCAGGCGGACAGCAGGGACAGTCCAGGGCGAGGCCATCCGGCACTCGCCTCTCTGCGCACACACCCCTTCGGGTCGGCAACCGAGAGCCTGATTTAGACAAGACCCTGACGAATGATGGAAGACAATTCCAGAACCTCCACTACCCTTACCTGGCTCTGTTAGGAATAGTGTTGGTTCGCATTCATGCCTTTCCTGCGTTCACCTTAGAAGTTACAGGTGCCCGTCTGGCTCGTCAGTTGTCGGGACTGGTGTGGGGGGAAGAGTGGACAATAGAAGATGGTGGGTGAGAGCCTCCTGATGTTTCCAACTTGGAATCTGTAAATACGACTTCTCGTGCCCGTCTGAAGTTCAACTATTGTTCGCAGAGAATGTCTGATCTCTGGAAGAGAAACTGAATGTGTGTGTAAGTGAAGGCACAGGCTCAGAGTCGGCATAAATATTTTAATCATGTAAGGGATTCATTTATTTCAAATGTGTTTTCTGCCCTTGGTGTGTGCTGGCTAAGCAAGCAGTTCATCCCGTTTTGAAGATGCCAGTCTCCGTTTTCCGCAGGGAGCAACAGACACGTATCTTCAAAGTGTGAACAACTTTTTAAAAAAATTTAGCGTTTGTTTACCATTGGGAGACAGAGAGAGATAAAGCATGATCGTGGGAGGGGCAGAAAGAGGGGGAGACACAGAATCCGAAGCAGCTCCAGGCTCTGAGCTGTCAGCACAGAGCCCGACATGGGGCTCGAGCTCCCGAACCGTGCGATCATGACCCGAGCTGAAGTCGGACGCTCAACCGACTGAGCCCCCCAGGCGCGCCTCAAAGCGTAAAATTCTAACCGCAGAGGTAAAAAACCATACCCAGGCTATTAGAATGTCAAATGCTGTGAAGATTTAGACTTCAGGAGTATTTGTTTTGAAAATAGTTACAAAGAGAGAGGGAGGAAGGCAAACCAGGAGAGACTCTTAAATACAGAGAACAAACTGGGGGCTGATGGGGGTGGGGGACAGGGGAGAACGGGGGAGGGGCTTGGAGGAGCACACTTGTTGGGATGAGCACTGGGTGTTGTATGTAAGCGATGAATCATGGGAATCTACCCCCAAGACCAAGAGCGCACTTTACACACTATTTGTCAGCCAATTTGACAATAAGTTATATTGTTTTTTAAAAAGGAGTATTTGTTTTGAATTTCAAGTTTAACTAAGAAAACCACACCTCCCTCAGCCCTCTTCTTTCCCATGATGGCCAAGGAGAGAGAAACTTCCAAAATATTCCCGAGAGAGAGAGAGAAAAGAGTGGGACTCATCTGCCATACATCTCTCAGACTCTGAGGGGGAAAAGAAAGCTGTGCTGGTTTTCAGGACCTAACAAGAGTGCAGAATTAAAGGAGGGTCTCAGCTGTGTCACACTCCATCGGTCCCAGCCCGCGACGAGGGCCATAGGAACAGGTGTATTGGGATTGCCCGCACTCAGGCTGTTTCCCCAGGGCCACGCCTGGCCTCCCCGGCCCCTGGAATTTGCAATGGTTGAGTACGACTTCACGGCATCTGCTGGGACAGTGCTTATGAGGGGCTGGAAAGGAGCAGAGGGGGAGGGAGGGGAGGGCCCAGGGGAGCCGAATCACCTGGCTCTGCTGGCCAAGACATTATTCCAGCCGCCTGTGGGAGAATTGCACTTGCTGTTAACAAAGAATGTACACATTTGAAATTCTCTTAAATGTGGTCGGCTTGCAGAAAGTTTGAACCCATTAAAACCACTCACACCAGGGGCTCCTGGGGGGCTCAGTCAGTTAGGCATCCGACTCTTGGTTTCAGCTCGGGTCATGATCTCACGGTTGCTGAGGTCAAGCCTCACATCAGGCTCCACGCTGATGTGCTGTCTGCTTGGGCTTCTCTCTTTCTCTTTCTCTGTCTCTCCCTCTCTCTCTTTTTCTCTCTCAAAACAAATAAGTAAACTAAAAAAAAAAAAAAAAAGCCGCATACACCAAAATGGAATACTGTCTGAATTAAAAAAAATTATTGGGGTTGTCAGGTAGGATAATATTTACCTGCTCTTCTTTTTGGAGGGCAGATTGGAACATGATGACTGACGTTTGCATGATTTGGGATTATACGATCAGGACTTCAGACACACTGATTGAGACTATTTGATTCTTCCTGGAAAAAAAAAAACAACAACAGTTGCTACTGTGACAGGTAAAGTTCTTTTCCTGTTTGCGCCTCCTGTTCAGTTCTTTTTTCCAAAGTGTCTACTTGTAACCTTTGCCCACTTTTCTCCTGTGGTGATTATCTCTTAGTTATTGATTTGTAAAAGCTTTTTATATAAGAAGGACATTAGCTTTTGTCAATTTTGTTATAAATAATTTATCATAGGTCTTTCAACTATTCTGGTTACATAGAAATCATTGCTATTATTATTTAGCTGTTTATGTCTTCATATGTATCCATTATTTTCCTTTAAGAGGTTCTGGCTTGGGAGTTATAGTTAGAAATTCATGTTCATTTTATTTACTTAATTAAAAAATGTTTAATGTTTATTTTTGAGAGAGACAGAGCACAAGCAGGTGAGTGGCAGAGAGAGAGGGATACACAGAATCAGAAGCAGGGTCCAGGCTCTGAGCTGTCTGCACAGAGCCTGACAGGGGGCCCAAACTCAAGAACCACAAATTCATGGCCTAAGCCGAAGTCGGATGCTTAACTGACTGAGCCACTCAGGTGCCCCCAGGTTCATTTTAAAATTACAGAATCATTCACTAAAATTTTCTCACAGTAGAGGGTGCCTGGGTGGCTCAGTTGGTGGAGCATACGACTCTTGATCTTGGGGTTGTGAGTTTGGACCCCAGCCTGGGTATAGAGATCACTTAAAAATAAAATCATTAAAAACATAAAATAAAATAAAATTTTCTCCCAATAGTTTCATATTTTTATTTTTAAATAAATAAATAAATTATTATATATATATATATGTATATATAAATCTTTATTTTCTGTGGACATAAGATATGAGTTCAGGTTTTAACCTCTCCCTGCCCCAAATGATGTGTTAGTTTTCCTAACAATATACATTGGATTTCTTTCTCATTTTCTCATTAACTTAAATCCATATGATGTGTGGACTTAATAGAGGACTTTGAATCTGTGTATCTGCTCTGATGTCAATTATACTATAGCTCTACAATTATAGAGATTATCAGGGTATGTACCAATCATTATTTTTCTGTTTTTCAATTTTTTGGGGGGGGCCTATTCTATATGCTTTCTTCCAAATGATTTTTAAATTTGCACGATCTTCCCTTTTTTCAAGAAGGGCCCTGTTTGGTTGATATATGTGGTCATCAGAATAATGCCCCCCACCCCCAAGAGATATTCCTGCCCTAATTCCCAGAAGCCGTGAACTTGTTAGTTTTCACGGCGAAGCGACTTTGTTGATGTCATTAACGTTAAGGATCTTGAGGTGGAGAGATTATGGGTCATCTGGGTGGGCCCAGTATAATCACAAGGGTCCTTTCTAAGTGGAAGAGAGGCAGAAGGCGGGTGTCAGAGGGATCTGGGAGGATGGGTGAGTGGTCAGGGAGGCACAACTGTGCTGGCTTGGAAGACCGAAGAAGGAACCACAAGACCGGAAATGTGGATGAGCTCCAGTAGCTGGAAAAGGCAAAGGAATGGAACCTCCCCCAGCACCCCTTGAGTTCAGGATGTCTCCCCTCCAGAACCGTGAGAGGATAAATCTGGTTTGTTCAACCACTACTTTCATGGTGGGATTTTTTACGAGAGCAATAGAAACTAAAACATTATACTTTCTAAATTCCTCTGTACCTGAGAACCTGTCTATTACTCTCACACATAACCGATAGCTGGATAAGTTAAAGAACTGGGTTACAGTCATTGTCCCTCGAACTTGTGGAGATCTTGCTATGTTGATTTTTAGCATGCTGTCCTGCAGAAGATAAGCTTGAAACCAATCTGACCATTTTTACGTTACTTTCAATATTATTTCTATAAGCCATGTTTCTGCTCCCTCTACAACATTTTCTGCTGCTGAGAATTCCTTTGATAGTAACTATTAGAGTTGTCAAAATCTCATGCTATTGGGTTGGGGGTTTTTTGGTCAATCAACTGCTATAATACAGCATTTTATCACAGTTTGGTAATACAGGACTTGTACTTCTCAGGGCTAGAGGAAACAAGCTATCACGGAGATAACAGCACACTGAGATCACAACTCGGGAGTCCATGGTGTACATGCAACAGTCTAAGTGATCACATCATCCTTAAGCACTTCATAATCATTTCACTCTGTGCAAGCGTAAGTCTTGGGTCTAACCAATGTGGCTACTAGAAACCTGATTCCATCATTTGCATATTAATGGCTAAGTGAAAACAACAGTATATATAATAGAGCTGACTGAGCTCATTTCATGCTTCCTGTGTTGCGAACTTCCTTCTAAAAGCATTTATAATGAGTCATGGGTTCAAAACCACACTCAAGTGAAGGGGAATAATGGAAAGTGGAAACCAACAGAACATCAGGATTTTTCTGGAAATGACTCAGAAAAGGCTTTTAAAGAGAGGTTTTTGTCATGGCTTCATGAAATGTGAGCATCCTGTGACTAAATTCATTCTAACGAGGCATAAACACTTGCATGAGACAGGGGTTCTGGGCAACTGAGGAATGGACGTACTGTATCCGGAGGTTGGTTTCCATAAAAGCTAGGTGAAAACATCGTTATGGGTGTATAACGAACAACACCAAGAAAAAGCCACTTGTGTTTATTTGGAATATAGAAGAGTCATGACCTCAACAACCCAGAGTAAGCCGAGTTCTGGGACAAGCTTGTTGGGGGATTTCATAAAGAAATATGTTTCTGATGGAAATCCAAACCGAATTAAACACAGGAGTCAGTGGGCACAAACATTACACAAAACTGTAGTGTAGCTTTGGTGGTTTTGGCTCAGCTCATGATCTCACAGTTCATGAGTTTGAGCCCACATTGGGCTCTCAGCTATCAGTGCAGAGCCCACTTTGGATCCTCTGTCTCCTCCCCTACCCTTCCTCTGCTCAATCTCTCTCAAAATAAATAAAACATAAAAAAAAAAAACTCCCATGGAGAGACTCCTAGAAACTTCTGAACCAAAGAAACACATAGGTTACTTCAGATTAGTGGGGGTATAATTGATGCACTTATAAGCTTATGATTTACTACAGTTGTTTTAGTTCTAGGTGTGTTCTTAAGATGGTACCAGATGTAGAAGTGATGTAAAGAGTAGAGGCTGAGGGTGGGTGTTGGGTGAAGACCAAGTGTAAAGAAGCCTTTCTTTGAGATTTCTGCTGAGTCGTGTTAAGAGTGTTGAAATGGTTAGGACCACAGCTCCTTGTGTCTGAATGAACTCACCATTACCGCCATTATCCGCCACACCAGACACCCAATGGTCAGCCCTCTCTGTGCTCTCTCCCATCTTCACACCATTCTGTTGTCGCCACTATGACCACCTTAGCTCAGGTCTTCATAACTTCTTACTACATGAAAAACGGGCCAGGGATTTGAACAGACACGTCACCAAAGAAGACAGTGACCAGCCAACACATGAAAAGATGTCCAGTGTCGCTGGTCTTTAAGAATGTGAAAATTAAAACCACAAGATATCACTCCATAACTACATGAAAATCAAAGATACGGAGAGCACCAAAAGTTGGCCAGAATGTAGAGCGCCAAAAGTCTGGCACATTGTATGCGAGAGCAGAAGACAATACAGTCGCCTTATAGAGAGCTCTGTGGTGGTTTCCTGTGAAATGGAGCACAAGTGCGCTCCGAGCAAATCCTCTTCTAGGTATTTACCCGAGAGAAGTGAGAACATATGTCTACAAGAAGCCTCGTACGAGAATGTTCATAGCAACTTTATTTATTACAGCCCCAAACTGGAAGCACTCCAAATGTTCATTAGCGAGAGAAATGACAAACAGATTGTTGTTTATTCATACAATGGAGTGTGTCTCCGCGATAGGAAGAAATAAACCAGTGATGGACTGTGAAGACATACGGCGAGCAAAAGAAGCCAGACACTTACATACTGTACAGTTCCAGGTATATGAAGTTCAAGTGCAGGCAATGGTGATCGACAGTGAGAGAGATCAGAATGATGGGTGCCTCCGGGAGTCAGAATGATTAGAAGGCAGGGACCTTGGGTGACTGAGTTGGCTAGGAATCCAACTCTTGATTTCAGCTCAGGTCATGATCTCGAGGTTCGTGAGTCCCACATCCGCCTGTGAGTGTGGAGCCTACTTGGGATTCTCTCTCTCTGTCCCAACCCCACTTGCCTGCACACTCCTTGTGTTCTCTCACTCTCTCTCTCTCTCTCAAAATAAATAAATAAACATTCAAAAAATGAAGGACACCTGGGTGGCTCAGTTGGTTAAGCTTCCCACTGCAGCTGAGGTCATGTTCTCACAGCTTGTGAGTTCGGGCCCCCCATCGGGCTCTGTGCTGACAGCTCAGAGCCTGGAGCCTGCTTTGGATTCTGTGTCTCTCTCTCTTTCTCTGCCCCTCCCCTGCTTGAGCTCTTTCTCTCTCTCAAAAATAAACAAACATTTAAAAATTAAAAAAAGAAAAATAAATAATGATTAAAAGGCAGCATAAAGAAATTTACTAGGTTTTGGGAATCATTTTCTATCCTATTTGTGCACTGAAACTTCTAGAAGCAAGCACTTAGGACCTGTGTACTTTCTTGTATTTCACTACAGATAAAAATACACAGAACATATTTGTTGTTTCTATTTTCTGGCCATTCTACTCTATACTTAATGAATCTTTTCAAGGTGCAGAATCAGGTTTTTTCTTAAATCAAGGAATTTTTATTCTATAGTCTATTCCTTTTCCCCCATGGATTCTGACCTTTTCCCATCACCAGAAAGTCCAATCGCCCTGATATTTTTCGCATTCTCCAAGGCTCCACCTTTCGTCCTCCTCACTGACATTCAGAGAGAAACTCTAAGCCGCTTCTTCACATCCCAGAGGCTGCTTCTCTTTGCCGTGTCCGTGTGCCAGCTTTAATTCTGAAGTTTATCCAGTGTTTAGTGATACCGCCTCAGTAGGCACAGCCCCCTTTCTATTTTACCTGCTGATCCGGAAAAGAAAAACACAGGCTTTGGAATCAGATCTTGTTTGTCAATAGAGGCCCCAGCCTATATGTATGGCTTCTGGCAAATTAAATTTAATCAGCCTCTTTTTTAAATCTGCAAAATGAGCATCTTCGTCATGACAATTTCGTGGTGTTATTGAAACACTTTTGTGAGACAATGCTTACACATACTTAGCCCAGCTCCAGGCATAAAGTAGTGCATAATTATTAGCCTACAGCAGCAAGAGCAGCCCTACCCACCTCGTCCCGGAGCCTCCTGACAACTATTTGGTTTCAAGCTCTTCACTATTTGCCTTCTAAGTCTTTTGTACATGGGCTGACGTGTGGTGGACGTCCAGCGGACATCTGTTGAAGAAACAGATAAATTTGTTCCTTTATTTTCACCGTATACTCTGACATTATAGTGTAGCATCCCTATATTTTTGTTGTCAACGAAACTCAATTAATTAGTGAGAATCTATTCTTGGAACAGGTTTTAAAACAGCGAATCAATCACTTTTCCCAGAAAAATATTCTTCCCATGTTACCTTGATGGGGGGCTTCAACAACGAACGCATCAAGAATGGAAAACCGAGTCCGTATTGAATTTGTATTTGGACACACATGACAACAAGATCCCATTAAAATTTTTTTTCGTGAAATAAGAAATTGGGGGGCCAGGCTCGTGGCAGTTGATTGTTAAAATTTTATTCTTTAGGATTTTTCGAACATTTTTTAGCTTGTTTTATTTTTCTTTCATTAATTCTCAAAATAAATCATTGGAGAGATGGTAAAGAAAAGCCCCTCTTGGCCTGCCTCGCGCTCAGTCGGTGGAGCACGTGACTGTTGACCTCGGGGTCGTGAGTTCAAGCCCTACATTGGATGTAGAGATTACTTAAAAATAAATCTTGAAAACAAAAAAGAAAAGCCCTTTTCATCTAGTTCCTTAAAGTTTGAATAAATCCCAACCTTGAAAGGATAGGTACACCTCAGGTGTTAATTTCGAAATTCCAATCCAAATGTCCAAATGTGAACTTTCCATCTTCTGTGGGCAGGAAAAAGCAAGATCTCTTACCATCAGAGTTTAATCCATCCGTCTGAACACCCTAGGCATTGATGAGCCAGATCCTTCCCATGCTCTGCAAAGGTTTGCCTTTTTGCACCCCTGACACCAGCTCCCCCGGGCAAGGCTTCGGTGGAGCCCGTTGAAATTATTCTCGTTTTCCCATGACCATCGTGGCCTCTGTCACCCGCCAACCAAGCCTCACACGGCGACTCCAGTTTCTCCACATGCTTTCCACACCAGGATCTTTCTCTACTGCTGCACGTAAGACAGTCCTCACTGACCCCTATGCCAGCACTACCTCCGTGTGTGACGCTTTGCCGACCCCACAGCTGTGTCCGCGTGCTCAGGATCTCACCCCTTCTGTCTGCTCTGGGTACAGAGCTGAACTGCAGGAACATTGTTGCCTCTAGTGAGCTTCTTTCTACCCTCACCTCCTCCCCAGTAACTGAACCTTCCAGATAGAGGAAGACCAGCGAAGACCAGCCACATGAGTAGATACCCGTCACCTGTGGTGTCTTGCCCTGAGGAGCTCAGAGGACCCTAACCGTAACATGTTCAAACAAGAGGCACCTAGGAACACAGTTTCTGAGGGTCAGAAATCCAGGAGTGGCTTAGCAGGGCCTTTCACGAGACTGCAGTAAAGCCGTTGATGGACCGTGGTCTCTGGAGGTTGACTGGAGCCGGTGGGCTCACTTTCTAGTCCCTCCTGTGGCTGTTGTAGGAAGATTTTTGTCATGTGGGCTTCTCCATGGAGTGCTCATGACCCAGCTCCCCCCAGAGTAAGATGCACGGGAGACAGAGAGAGAGAGAGAGAGAGAGAGAGAGAGCGCATACCCAAGAAGGGGCCAAAGTGTCTTTTGTAACAATCTCAGAAGTGACATCCCTTGACTTCCCCGTATTCTATTCATCAGCAGTGAGTCACTAAGTCCAGCCCACACTCACAGAGGAGACAATAAGCTCTCTCTTGAGTGGAGGAACATCAAGAGTTCTGGGACGCATTTGAAAAATCGCCACAGAGTTAACACACACATCTCCTCAGACGTCTGAAGTACAGTTAAGTCAACTCATAATGTGAGAACTTATTTTTTTATCCTGGATGTAAGATTCCTGTAGAAAAGAATCCCCACTCCTCAGAGCTGCCCCAGCCCGGTTGTGTGTGTGTGTGGGAGGGAGGGTGTCACTGTTTTTCCGTCCCTCTGATCCATCTGGCTGCTCATTAACACGACACAGGTGGGCCTCTGACAAAGCAGGACTAATGAATTATCTCAATGCACAAGGGAGAGGATGTGAGAAAGACCGGGGAAGGGGCAGAAATGGCTTACCGCTGCAGGCAACATAGTGGATTAACTCTTCATCCGCAGAGTGATTCATCGCCCTGTCACCGACTCACTGAACTGGAAAGAAAGTCAGGTCTCCTAACTGTGCAGAGAGCGGGGCTTTTTGGATGAGAGTCAAACCCAAGAGAGTCATGGCCGTCTTCATACGTCTGACAGGTACCTCCAGGAGTCTTAATACTGGGTCTCAGAGCTTTGACATATATTTGAGCAGCTCAAGTGTCTTGAAAGATGAGGACAATTTAAAACACAAATATTCCTGCCCGCACATGGCTCCCTCCCACCGAAGTGATTCCGTCCTGGCCATTGCAGTGCTGTGTAAAGTTGATTCTGTCCTGGGGGTTGCGATGCTGTGTAAAGTCTGGAGATGATTTTCAACAGGAGCTTCAGCACATGGTTTCATCAGACCTCATCCAGACATCATGTCCAGCCATGCGGTTGCTGGAGGACGGGAAATAAGATGAATGCTAATATGGTTTATGTGAAGCGTAGCTCGGGGTATGTTTCCCAAAGTGTCTCCCACAGAACACTGGTCCTGTGAGTTACCGCATGAGTACAAAATTGTAAGGTAAAATGAACATATAGAGCGTCGCCTCCAACACCGTCACTTAGAAGCGCGTGACCCACGTTAGTCTGTGAAGGCACATGAAAAGTCCTGCAGCCAAACAGTCCTTTTCCTTCTCCTCCTCCTTCTCCTTATTATTATTAAACTGGATTTCACCCAGTGTTTCCCAGATATCTGTGTCCATGGAACACATGGGGTTTTGATTTTAGAAAAATACATGTTTCAGGTCATTTCCAACTGATTTGCATTGTTATCAAAGAACATGATCTGTGAGATATGTGTTTTCTATTTTAATTTTTTAAAAACTTCTTAATGTTTTTTTAAAATTTATTTTTGAGAGAGAGATAAGAGACAGCATGAGCAGGGGAGGGTCAGAGAAAGAGGGAGACCCAGAATCCGAAGCAGGCTCCAGGCTCTGAGCTGTCAGCACAGAGCCCGACGCAGGGCTCGAACCCACGAACCATGAGGTCATGACCTAGCTGAAGTCAGACGCTTAACCGACTGAGCCACCCAGGCGTCCCTATTTTTTAGGTTTTGAGATTTTCTTTATGGTCTGACATGTGAATGTTCAGTTTTTGTAGCAAGAACAGCGTACGTTTCCCCAAGTATGTGTCAGGGTGTCTACTCAACCACGTTGGTGAAGGAGCGTGGGCAGATGTTGTCTATATACAGTCATGTGTTTGTCCATCTGACGCATTCGTTACTGAGAGAGGCAATGTCACAGTCTGTCATTCTGGACAAGAACATCTCCGTGTCTCCCTGCGGTCTCTCAGGTTTGCTCTGGCTCTCTGGGGTAACACAAACTCGGAATCGCCGCACCAGTATCGAGAGGCCATTATTGTCCCTGGTAATGATTGATTTTGCCTGTTATTATTATAACTGCTCCAGATTTCTGTAGCACTTGCTTCGTAGGCCTACTCTTCACTTGCAGAATCTTCATGCATCAGGAGCGTCGTGCTGAAATAGCGCGCCGGAGATGTCTTTTCTTACTCGAAACTGGAACTCTGTAGGTTCAGTGGAAAGTTCATTTTAATCTATCGTCATTAGTATATTCTAACCCTTCTTCTCCATCTTCGCCTTACTGGGTGCTTTTTATTTGCTTTGCTAATTCTGTTTTTTCTTCTGTTTGAATAAGTTGATGTGGTGCTGTTGATTGCATTTTCCCCTCTGCCAACCTGAGAATGGTACTCTCTTCCATCTCATCCGCATCTTTCCTCCCTCCCCCTCTCTCTCCGTCCCTCTCTTTCTCTCTCTGTCACATCTGGAATCCAAGCCTCAAATCTAAAGTTAATAACGTGACCACTCCTGAGCAACCATTTCACCTCCCGACTTAGCTGCTATAGCTTTCCAGTACTTTGTCCTTTGTTTATATTATTGTTACTATTTTATATCGACTTTGTAAAATTTTTTTAATGTTTATTTATTTTTGAGAGAGGGATGGACAGAGTCTGAGTAGGGAAGGGGCAGAGAGAGAGGGAGACAGAATCTAACGCAGGCTCCAGGGTCCGAGCTGTCAGCACAGAGCCCGACCCAGGACTCAAGTTCACGAACGGCTAGATCATGACCTGAGCCGAAGTCCAACACTCAACCGACTGAACCACCCCGGAGCCCCTATAAAGATGTTTAAAAATTTATCCACTTGTTTGAAAATTATTTTACTCACTGTGTCTTCAACATCAGATATTTTTCTGGAATCATTTTCTCTTCCTGGGGATCATAATTTGGAGTCCTTTTTGTTAAAATCTCTTAGCAGCACAATTATTGTGCATCCACAACATTTTATTCAATTTGCCATTGTTTCGAAAAGTTAGTTTACAGGACTAGCAATCTTACGTCAGCGCTTGGAAAGTATGACTTCACGGAAGTATCACGACAGTGAGTCTCTGACCTCACGGAGGCCAGAACGACGAGTCTGTGGTAAATCCAGTTTTCACAGTAGCTCAGCTATGTTTTCCCTTTGGTTGTTTTCAAGATCTTTTATTTTTCGTTGGATTTTCTTTAATTTCACAGTAATCCAGCATGGTCTGGATATCTATTTATTTAACCAGCTTGGGACTCACTGATTCTCCATAACTGGAGATTTATATTCTCATCAGTTCTGGAAAGTTCTGAGCCATTAGCTCTTTACATACCTCTCCTCTTTCATTTTCTCCATTCTGGATTTCTGCTTAGACACACGTCACACTTCCTCGCTCTCTACTTTGTATTTATCCGCCTCTCTTTCATATTTTCTATCTTACTTCTCTGTGCTCGATATCGGCTAATTCCTTCAAATCTACTTTTTTTGTTTCTTTCTCTACTGTATTTAATCTACCTTTAACTCATTTGTTGAGTTTCTTGTTTTAGTAATTGTTTTATTAATTTAATTTATAAAATTTGATTATACAAAAATATTCGTAGAAACTGTTCTTTGTGGTCATTTATAGTCTTTCATTTCTTCAAATAAAACAGTTCTGTTATAGTCTGTATATTAAAATTACAATAATTGAAGTAGTTGTGATTTGCCGCTTTTCTTCATTGTGGCTTCTTCCTTTGTTTTTTAAAATTTTTTAATGTTTATTTATTTTTCAGAGAAAGAGAGACACAGCACTAGCCGGGAAGGGGCAGAGAGAGAGGGAGACACAGATTCCAAAGCAGGCTCCAGGGTCCGAGCTGTCAGCACAGAGCTGATGCAGGACTCGAACTCACAAGCTATGAGAACATGACCTCAGCTAAAGTAGGGAGCTTAACCAACTGAGCTACCCAGGGGCTCGAACTCACAAATCATGAGATCATGACCTGAGCCAAAGTTGGACGCTTATCTGATTGAGCCGCCCAGGCACCCCCACTGTGGCTTACTTCTTTGCGTGTTGTGGAGCTAATTTTGAATTCATATCCACCTGCGTGCCAGCTGAGGCAGACCCAGGGACGTGCGAGGAGGCTGCTTTTGTCTTTGAAGATTTGCTTCTGCAGGGAGCCTGGGGCTCTGGGCCTTGTGCACCCCCAGTTCCTGAGCTCCAGGCTTCCCGGAGCCTCCCCCTGGTCCGCTTCCCCCTCCCCCCCCCAACTCCCCCAGAGCGAGTCCCTCGGACAAGAAGCTGAGAATGTGCAAACAAGAGCCAACTGGTCTTTGAACAGATTTCCCCCAGAGTGTTCAGTGGTTCTCTGCGGCTTTCTCGAGACGTCGCTGGATTTGGTGCTCAGGACACTTAGAGTCTGGGCTGAGCCCCGCGAGTGCTGGGAGCACCGCACTCCCAGAACGAGCCCCGGGGAGAGGAAGCACGAAGCCCCACGGCCGGTGAAGCCACACACAGCAGCATTCTCCCTGTGTGATGGCTTAGTAACGGCCTGACTCACCAACGGCCCTT
>PJEM01007892.1:0-89475 GCA_004023845.1 Helogale parvula | reverse complement strand
GCAAGAGCTCCCCCATTTGCTGAGAATTCACCCCATCCCCTCTCTCCCCCTCCACACTCCTCTGCATGACCAGCTTGTGATCACGCACCAGGTGTCTGCTGAAAGGTCGATTCCCCAGAGAGGCTCCCATCCCGCGAGCCCACACCTCACTCCCTCTCCTACGGCCCAGCGAAGGTACCACCCCTCTGTGCTTACTTGCTAACTGCCTTTCTTACCCCGCTGGACCGTGAGCTCCTAACAGTGCTCCTGTTTCATAGGCATCTTCAGAACAAATAAAGGGTCTTTATTTTGATCTTTATGGAAGTGTAAAGAAAAGTTGCATGGGCACACACGAACGTGTCTCTGTGGGTTCAACAAATACCTTGCCCGTCCAGTCCCTCTTCTCCTCTTTTCTTCAAAGAGCAGGAAGGGGCATCTGGGTGGCTCAGTCAGTTGAGCACCTGACTCTTGATTTTGGATCATAAGCTCAGGGTCATAGGATGGAACCCCACCTTGATTAAATCTCTCTCTCCCTCCCCTCAAAATTAATTCAAAGAGAAGGATTTTAGGGACACTGAAAGTAACTTGCTAAGTTCTCACATCTTTACAGTAACTCAAGAACCACCCTCGTCCCTCAGGAGAACTGTGTGCGCTGTGGCAGAGGGGCCATCCCCACGGTCTCCCTGTGCCCTGCTCATGAAGAACTTTGCTCTCAGGCTCACTGCTAAGTCTCAGCAATAAAAATTATTATTTATCCCACAGCAGGCAGCTCTTTTAAACAGAGCTGCTTTGGCCTCTTTGAAAAATGCCAGACATGAGAACCATGGCTTCTGGTTCAAGTTCAAGAACAATGGCTACTCAGCTGTGCTTATTTTATCACTGGTTCTGCACTAGGGGAGGCTCTGTGGGTGTATGTGAGTCAAACAAAGGCATCTAGCTGTTTCTCTGTCTGATTTCTCCAGTCTTTGCCCTTGGCACTGGCTAGTGGGCCAAATACAATATGGCAGCAAGACAGAAGCTGGTACCGAATGTCAAAGTCAAGTTGGTATTTTCTATTTGTTGATGAACTCGGTGTAGGAAAAGAATTGATGTTGTCACTTGTCCTGGGTTATAGAGTAAACACAAGAAACCGGCCTTCTCCTCCGGCTGATGGTTTATTTGGGTCCCTTCATTTTTTTTCGACAAAAATCCACTAAGCACCAAATCTGTGTACTGTGTAGGTGCAGCTCACCTCTCTTGGCCCCGTGTGCAGACCCAAATGAAGAGCCATGCTTCTTAGGGGCTGTTAATTTTTAAAAACTGCTATCCTCCTGAGTGTGACAGACCACAGGAAGTCCCCCAAATCTCTGCCCGCTTTTTCTTTGGTGGTAGATTCCCAACTTCCGGATGAAAACGTGTCTTGAATAGAGACCCCACTTCTCACCGCATTCAGTGCTACCGTGTGGCCAGGCCCCAGGCAGTGAGAGCACAGCAGCGTGTCAGGTGGGGCTCCAGAAACATCTTTAAAAAGAACGCAAGCCCTCTGTGTCCTTGTCTTCCCCACTGAATGCGGCACAGATGTGGCAGCCAGAGCTCGACCAGTCACTTGACCCTGAACTGGAAGCAATGTGCAGAAGGCGATAGGAAAACAAGGGATTTCAACGGATTTTTGCAAGATAAGGATCAGCGAATAGTTTGGTAACTGATTTAGAAGGAGAAACACATTTTCAACCTGCGGTGCCTGGAGAGGATGACACCACCAGGCAGAAAGTCCTTTTCTGGGCAGAGTCTGTGATGGCTCAGGAGTGTGATGCGCCGCGTGCGGGGCTAGGCTGGGCTGACAGATTGGATGGCTGATGTGTGTGTGGAGCATTCAGACTCGAGGATGCCCCTCCTCACCCTCCACGCCCCCCTGCCATTGCCTCCCAGGATGAGACAGCAGTGCTGCTCTGGGCCGGGAAGCAGGAAGGGCACGGGGCCCTGGGAATCAAGGCAGGAAGTGCAGAGATTAAGGAAGTACCCACCTGAGAAACACCCGGGCCTGAGACCTGCTTCTGTCCCAGGTCAAGTTTAGCAGAATGTCAGGCAGGCCAGCCAGGCCCAGCCCAAGGCTGTGAGACACATGTTCTAGGTGTGTAGAAATGAATAAATGGATAATAAAAAATGATCCCGGGGCACCTGGGTGGCTCAGTCGGTTAAGCGTCCATCTTCGGCTCAGGTCATGATCTCACAGTTTGTGGGTTCGAGCCCTGCGTCGGGCTCTGTGCTGACAGCTGGGAGCCTAAAGCTGCTTCAGGTTCTGTGTCTCCCTCTCTGTCGGTCCCCCCCACTTGCATTTTGTCTGTCTGTCTGTCTGTCTTTCTCAAAAATAAATAATAAAACATTTGTAAATGATCCCATATGTGCAAGATATAACAATTATTAAGTATAAATACATCTAACAATATGGTCCCAAAATACAAGAAGCAGGAGTTGATAGAATTTAGAGGAAAAATAACCAATTCAACAATTATGGTTGAAGGTTTCAATAAAATCAGGAAAGACACAGGAGTGTCTGGGTGGCTCAGTCAGTTAAGTGTCTGACTTTGGCTCAGGTCATGATTTCATGCTTCATGGGTCGGAGCCCCACGTCTGGCTCTGTGCTAACAGTTTTCCATAATACCTCTTTACTGTATATTTTCTGTCTGTAGAGTCTATAACGATGTCCTCTCTTTGGTTCCTGATATTGGTAATTTATGACTTCAATAATTTTTTTTGTTCATTTTTTTCTATTGTCAAGTGCTGTTTCTTTTTATTTTTTTTAATCTTTTAATTTTTTAATGTTTTTAATTTATTTTTGAGAGACAAAGAGAGACAGCGTGATCAGGGGAGGATCAGAGAGAGAGGGAGGTACAGGATCCAAAGCAGCTCCAGGCTCTGAGCTGTCAGCACAGAGCCTGACATGGGGCTCGAACCCATGAACTGTGAGATCATGACCTGAGCCTAAGTTGGATGCTCAACAGACTGAACCACCCAGGCACCCCATGTCAAGTGCCTTTTCTACATTGATTGACATGATCATATTATTTTTCTCTTTTATCTGTTAATATGGTTAGTTACATGATTTTCAAATGTCAAATCCACCCAACATTTCTGTTTTAATGGCTCACTGGTGAGGGCCCCCCAGCCCTGCCCTTTGTAAGAACCACCAAGAGATTTCGGCCATTTCACATCAATAGCAGCTTTAATTTGGGGGCTCCAAACCCCTTCCACAGTTGTGCACACGGACAGAATCTCTCTAATAAGGTGAAAGTTAACAGTGACCACAATTTTCAAGATTAAACCAAAATTATGGCATTGTTCAGCAAAGATGACGCATCAAAATGAAAGGAAGACTTTTTCTCGAGACTGTGACTTTCCTCCTGTGCCCTGCTGTGCACAACGGCAGCTCAGACAAGGGTGGAAGGAAGCAGGGGCTCATTCAAGCAGGTCTTATAACCATAGGGCTTAATGAAAGACAATCTCTTTAGGTCTCTGAGAAGAAGAGTCAAGATAGACTTATTTGAGTTTCTAACAGGCAATAAGGATGAACTCCGTCAAACATCAATTATCTACATTTCAAAAATCTGTTTATATCTTGGGAAGAGCCCATACAGGCGCATTGAATGGCCTGAGTGCGTTGAATGGTAAATAGAAGAAAGGATGTTGCAACTCAACAATCTGGAGAGAAACAATCATCTTAGCTACTGGGCCTTGTATGAAGTGTTTCTTTATAGATGAATAGATTCATTGAAATAGAAGAATCTTCTGTGAATCACTTAATCCTGATTCTAGAAAGAGGCACTATTTGCATGAACAATTTTAAGCATTCATGCTAAGTGTCTACACCGGCGCTGAACACACAAAATGCCACCTTCCTGAATTGAATTGATCCTGCTTTTCATTCTTCCGGGGGAAAAACCACTAAGAAAGAGTTACACTCTTTTCTTTGGCATTGCTATCTGGGAAATTACACGAACTTTCCTCTGCGCTAAACGGTATCCCTCGGAACGTGCTAGTCATGGTAAGTTAGTAAGTGCTTAGCCACCAAGCTCATGAAAAACAATTTGTGTGCCTACCAATCGCTGTGGTGTAAATATTCCCGCTGTGGCTTACAAGAGCCGCAGTCCTGATTCCACGGAGTACGGATCGGAGAGTCATATGGAGTAAAACACCATTGGCGGTGCCTGGATGGCTCAATTGGTGGAGCAACTGACTTGATTTCTGCTTAGGTCATGATCTCACGGTTCATGAGTTTGAGCCCTGTGTTGGACTTTGAGCCGACAGTGTGAAACCTCCTTGGGGTTATCTCTCTCCCTCTCTCTCTGTACCTCCCCTGCTTGCACACTCCCTCTCCCTCTCAGGAACAAATAAACATTTAAAAAAATAGATTCCTTTTCCATCTACTTTTTCTCCACCACCCTCACCACCCCCATGATCATAGCAACCCTGTCTTACCCTCTGCATCTTAACACGTGTGTATTTCTGTACACCTGTGTGGGGAAGCTCACCTGCCTAGAGGTGATTTAATAAGACCACAGGGAAAGTAACTTTGCATCTCCTTTAAGTGTAATTTGTAAAGGACCTTGATCCAGGGGCATTTCGATTACAAGATGTAAGAAGTCCAGGATGAGAAGGGCTTTGGTGCAGTTTGTAAAATCTCCCGGGGCACGTGCTCTTTAAGCCCCCGGGATCACTTTTGTGTCTTAGCCAAATTCTCACATGCCTTTTGATTCTTTTCCACAGATGGGAACTCTCCCTTTGCCCCCCGAAACCCATCCATCATCGCCCTCTGCTGTCTCTCCCTGTCCTTGGCTTCCTGGTGGGCTCTGACACAGGCAGCAGGGGCCAGCAGGACAGGAGGGGACGCCCGCCCAGTGCACCTCCGGCTCCCCAGGATGCTCAGCTGCCACAAGATGTCATCATGATTTTATGTTTCTATGTTTGCAAATCACATGTGCCGATCTGAGGGCAAACCCTTCATAACAGTGTATTTTGGTAAAGGATCACAGGAAGCTTAAGAGGCTGAACTTTAGTTTAAAAGCCCTTTTGGCAGGGAGAAGAAAGCAGAAATACAGAAAACTACCGGCGACTTCTCTGATGATGAGGGGAAAGCAATTAGGATCCGTGTAGATAAGAACCAGATGACCATCAAAACAGAGTGGCCTTTCTAAAGGGAGCTCTTTAAAAACTGGGCAGGATGGGGCGCCTGGGTGGCTCGGTCAGTTGAGCGTCCAACTTCGGCTCAGGTCATGATCTCACGGTTTGTGAGTTTGAGCCCCGTGTCAGGCTCTGTGCTGACCGCGCAAAGCCCTCTTCAGATCCTCTGTTCTCTCTCTCTGCTCCTCCCCAGCTGTGCTCTCTCAAAAATAAATAAAACATTTTTTAAAATGTGGGCAGGGAGTGGGCAGCATAATCAGTACCCTGGGGGCAGAAGGCACGACCTCGGGGTGCTGTCCCCCTGCCCGAAGGCAGAGCGACCTCGGAGTCCAAGGCCTTTGGGCTGCGGAGTCGGAGAAGCATCACCTCAGGCAAGCGAGCGACTGGCCTCCAGATGAGGAAGCCACGCGCCGGTAAGATGCCCGGGACACATTGATTGCGTCCCATCTTGATGCTCTCTATATGTAAAACTGTCATTTCTTCGGTGCAGTATTTAACCATTATGTAAAGACGTCTGCTCTTTGTGAAATGTTTGTCATTCCAATATTTAATTAAATTTCATTTCATGGTTCAAAGCATTCCTTGATTTGACTTGTCTTTATGCAAAAATGATCAACCCCACTTTTGCTTTCTAACTCAGCTACAACTATGCAAATGTTTTGATTAAATGATAAACGAAACAGTTTTGCCAGAAGCAGCTATTTCCACAGGAGGCGAGGCTGCTGAATTATCCAAGCACAACGGAACGATGCCGATTGCCAGCAGATGTAAGGAAACTAATAGAAGCTTCCGAGTGTGGCTATTATCAAGCAACCCAAAAGGAAGGAGAAAAAGAATACATACACCCCCAAAAAACCCAGGAACTAAGAAAAAGTTGGTAGAGATGGTCACAAGAAGACCTGGCCTATGTGTTTCATTTTGCTCGTTTCCCACCGAAAATGTCTGGCACAGGGTGGCCTCAGTTTACACATCCCGAAATTGGGCTTCCAAACTTATTCCCTTCCCTGTGGAATTTACTTTCCTATGGAAACAGTGCGAAGTTTTGCGGTTGGTGTCTCAGACCAGCCAGTAAGACATTTTGCAATCCAGGGGCTTCTGGGGGGCTCAGTCAGATGAAGGTCTGGCTCTTGATTTCAGCTCAGGTCATGATCTCGTAGTTCATGGGTTTGAGCCCCGTATCAGGCTCTGTGCTGACAGTGTGGAGCCTGCTTAGGATTTTCTCTTTCTTTCTCTCTCTCTCTCTCTCTCTCTCAGCCCCTCCCCTACTTGCATGCTCTCTTTTGCGCTCTCTCTCGAAAACTAAATACTAAAAAAGTTTTTTAAAAAGAGAAAAATTTTGTAGTCCATACATATGTAATGAAAACACTTCACATTTGCAATGAAAAGGATAGAAAACAAAAATGCAGCAAAATTGGCAATTCAGACAGAAAAACAATAAACAAGAGGAAAAAATTTTAAAAACACAAAATATCCACCATGTCACAAGTAAAGTATACCTCGAATATTTGAACACGGAAGTGATTTCCATTTTTAATGGTAAACAGTGCTTACCATTGATATGGCCCTGGCTCTACTTTTATACTCTTTTCAAATTATTTTCCTTTTGATTTTGCAATTAAACATATGTGTAAACAACACAGGAAATCTTGATGACACATTCCTGTCAAAGCAATTGCATGGCAAAAACATATCACCAAGTCAAAGGACAAATGACAAACAAGGAAATACATTTGCCAAATAAGAGGTAATATCCACACCATCCAAAAACTCCTAAAAACTAGTAAGGAAAATGTTTTCGTATCTCAATGTGAAATATTCAAAGGCTAGGCGTAGACCATTTTGAGAGGAGGAAGTATCAGTGATCCATAAACAAAGGAAAACTCAAGTAATAGTAAGATACCAATTTCATCTGATACATGTGCTCAGAAACAAGAGAGGGCCACCATGGTGGCTCAGTCAGTTAAGTGTCTGACTTTGCTCAAGTCATGATGTCATAGTTACAGAGTTCCAGCCCTGCATCAGCACCTGGGGGGCTCAGTTAAGCGTCCGAATCTTGATTTCAGCTCAGGTTATGATCTCGGGGTTTCATGGGTTTGAGCCCCGCATCGGTCTCTGTGCTGACAGTGTGGAGCCTGCTTGGGACTCTCTCTCCCTCTCTCTGCCCCTCCTTCACTCATGCTGTCTCTCTCTTCCTCAAAATAAATAAACTAAAAAAGAAAAGAAAAGAAGAGAAAGCGAAGACCCCTCCCCCCCCAGTGCTGGCAAGGATTAGGGAAGAGCACTTGCGCACTCTGTTCATGGAAACGGGACTAACCACAGCCATTCAGAAGGCGACCTGGCGGTATCTACTAAAATACTCCAGTATCAATACTGATTCTTATATCCGTATCTAGGAAAGCATACACCTGCCCTTTGGCTGGGCGATCTCCCTTCCCAGAAACCATACTATAAAAGGGGGTTGTCTCTGGTCACCCTTTTTGCCAAAAAAAAAAAGTAGGATGAGAGGCAATTGGCAGAGAAATGTATTCAGTACGAGTCCCGTTTTGTGAAGCATACAGCAGTTTTGTAAAACATCACCTCGAATATACAAGAACATTGTGAAAAGTGTGGCCGAGGACACACCTGGCTGGTGGCCTTGGGGGCATGGGAGCGTGACTGGAAGAACCGAGGTCGATGCTGACGCTGATTCCACTGTGCACGGACTACTTGGTGATGGAATTCTTCGGAGGAGCCGAATGAGTGTGGAGATGGCGTACGGTGAGGCGCTGGCCTCGGTCCCGGGCTGCGGAGGCTTTGTGGCCCCTCACATGGGCCCCCGGGGGCAGGTGTGCAGGGAGACCACCGACGGCCTCTCTGCAGGAGGGCTGGCACTGCCACCCTGGCTAGGAGACCTCTTGTCCTCCTTCCAGGCCCCTGTCCCTCTGCCTCTTCTCCCAAAGAGTCCCCTGGGAGTCGCCCCCCCGGGTCCTTTCCCGGGCTATGGCAAAGGCCACCGCAGTCTCCAGAGGGCCCTCCTCCCCAGGGGCTGCAGGCAGACCAGGCAGGGAGCTGAAGCCTCCTGTCCTCTGTCCCCATCGCCTCCTGTCCTCCCTGACGCCCTCGTGGCCACTTGACTGGGGTATGCTGCCGTATCCCGGCTGGGCCCAGCCCCGACAGGATGGAAATAGAGTCTGGGCACCAAAGTCCTCGCCCTACTCAAAACCCAAGACCCTGGAGACTGGAGGGGAAGGCCCGAGCTCCACCGCCAGCAGGTCCCACGAGGGGCAGGAAAGGGCAGGGACCGGGCACCCCAGTCGGTGCGGTGAAGACACGAGGAGCTGGCTTCTTTCCTGTTTATTATTTTCTAATTTTTATTTACGTTTTATTTCTTTCTATCTCATTTTAATTCCTGTATAGCTGACCGACACTGCCATATCAGTTTCCACTATAATGATGGGGAGGCAGCACTTTCACTCGTGACCCTGCGCTCATCACAGGTGCACTCCTGGTCCCCACATTGTGTCCCCCCATCCCCACCTCCCCTCGGTGACCTTCAGGGTGTCTACAGAGAAGAGGCTGTCTCTTGGTCTGTTCCCTTCTTCTTTCCGCCCCCAGCCCCACCGCTTTGCTCGTCTGTAAGGAGTGGGCTTCTTGCCCTCCTCCCCGTCCCCCTGTGCAGGTGCAGCCCGGCCACCCGCGGGGTTCCGCCATGTGCAGGAGCGGTGCGCGGGGGGCAGGCACGGAAAGCACAGCATGCGGTGACATTGACAGCTGAAATTAGTTCCCCGGCCTGGTGTATCCAAAGGAGAGACTCCCGCAGCCTCCGACCTTGAAATGAAATCCCCGAACAGCTGGAGTGAACCGCCCTTCAGGCTCCAGCCTGGGAGCAAACAGTAAGAGGCCTTTTAAAGACCCTGAAGGTGTCTTTAAATAAAAATCCTCCTTCTCGGGGTGTCAGCCGCCCGGCTCACCGGTGAAGTTTCCTGGAGCCATGGGGCTGCGGCCAGCGGGCTCCCTAACCAGCCGCCTGGTCCTAGGACGGACCGCCTCCTGAATGAGTGACAAGGGGCAGGTCACACCCTCTGGAACCAGATGCACCACTGAGTTCAAGTTCAGCCACAACTGTGATGCTCTGGGCCTCGGTTTTGCCGACTGAGAATGGGCCCAGGAAGCACACTTCCATGAGTCCCCGCATGTGACGCACTCAGCACCAAAGCGTTCCAAGACTTGTTCTTGTTTCTTCACTGGGAATGTACTCTGCCCGCTCATTCCTAAGACAAGTTTTTTTTTAACGTTTTTAATTTATTATCGTTGAGAGACAGAGCACAAGTGGGAGAAAAGCAGAGAGAGAGGGAGACACAGAATCTGAAGCAGGTTCCAGGCTCTGAGCTGTCAGCACAGAGCCTGACGTGGGGCTCGAACCCACGAACTGTGAGATCATGACCTGAGCTGATGTTGGATGTTTAACCAACTGAGCCCCCCGTGTGCCCCCTAAGAAAGCGTTAAAGCAATTCCAGACACGCACTGAGCCATTCCTCTGTTTCTGACACTGTGCTAAGGTCTTTACATCCTTTCTACTTTTAAGAACAGTGCAATCAGCCAAAGGAGCATGGTTATTTTCCTAAGTCACGTAACAAAGTAAGTGGTGAGGCTGGGCTCCAGGCGTGTCTTGGCCCACATCTCATGCTCCCCTCCTTTTTCTCCTCCTGCCCGGCTGCCCCACTGAGAGCGTGCAGACAGTGCTGATGTGCGTGGACGTGAGGTGCAGGGGACTGAGGGCTGGTGGGCTTTCCGGGGCGATAATCTCTAACTGTGCCTCGTTCCCAACCATGCACTGAGGGAGCTGGAGATAGAACAGAGGGAATGCTCTCCCTTGTAGAGCTTACACAGTAGTGGGCAGAGATAGACGCCAAACAATTAAATGAGTATATAATATATACTCATGGTGGGCCCCACGGAGGAAATAGACCCCTAAAGAGAGGCAGAGTGCTCTGCGTGGGGGCAGGCTGGGGTTTTAAATAAGGTGGCCACTTTTGGGGCGCCTGGGTGGCTCAGTTGGTTGAGTGTCTGATTTCAGCTCAGGTCATGATCTCACAGTTTGTGGGTTCGAGCCCTGCGTTGGGCTCTGTGCTGACAGCTCAGAGCCTTGAGATACTTTGGGTTCTGTGTCTCCCTCTCTCTTTGTCCCTTCCCTGCTCACATTCTGTCTCTGTCTCTCTCTCTCAAAAATAAATAAACATTAAAAAAAAATTTTAAGAATTGAAATAAGGTGGCCACTTCTGAACTATTTCCTGCTGTGAACGGGACCTTGGCGGTGAAGTCTCCATGACAGTGAGCTGTGAGAGGAAATGAGTGTGGATCTGAATCGGGGGCCCTGGGGGAACAGGTCACGTCTCAGTGGTGACAGAGGGCTATAGTCCTCTTGCCACCAGCCACATGTGGCGTTTATTTTAAGTCAAGCACAAACTTCGGGTCCGCAGTCGCACTGGTCTCTGCAAAGCCCTCGGCAGCTGCGGGTACTGGATGGGCGTGGCCAGGACAGCGGGTCACTGCGGGACGCTACGTGGACAACACGCGCTCAGGCAAGGCAGCCCGACGGGGCCGGCAGGGAGGCGACGCCAGGCATCGTGGTCTCCAGGTGTGGCGGTTTGGGGGGAGTGACCCCTAAGGGTCAAGGTCCTGGTGAAGACCATGGAGGAGGTGGCTTACACTGAAATATTATATGGACATGCCTTTGTCCTTTTGCAAACACACGATACCACAAACATGTCCATCTTTGGACACAACTTGTATTCGGTTGGCATGACTCACAAGCCCTGCAATCTCCTTCCTCCTCCTCCCCTTCCTCCTCAGTGCTCCCTGTCTTCAGTCATCAGAACCCTCATGCCCCTCTACCGAGCCTCCTCCTGTGACCCTGACTATCTGCCTGCAACAGCACACGACACAATTAGATTAAAGTTGTTCCTAAGTGCAAAATCAACAGGTTCTTTTACGTTAAAAAAAATTATACAAATACTTGAACCTGTGCGAACACTATTTCCACGCACTTTTCTCAATAAATAACTAATGAATGAGATGAATGGAAATTGATAGAAAATAAGTAATTGATGGGATAAACACTGGTCTTACCATAACCCGCGTTCCTTTATTAAGAAGAAGAAAAGAACTGTAGAATCACGTTCAAAAGTAAAGTATTAGTAAATGCAACGCATGCTATTTGGCTGGATCTCAGATTTAGAAAAATACAAAAACAAAAAGCAGCAGCAAACCCCAGCCCCTAAAGACATGATCAGCACAAACAGAAAAACGTGACTATGGACCATCTGTGTAGGTAATGGCATTATTTCAATGTTTACTCTCCTGAGTGTGGCAATTGATTGATTTGTTTTTAGGAGACAAACGCTAAAGTATTCAATGGTGACGTGTCATGATGTCTGCAAATAACACTCAGTCCATCAAAAGAAGTACTTATGTGAGCGTGTGTGTGCGTGTGTGTGCGTGTGTATGTGTGTGTGTGGCGTAATCTTTGCCTGCAGACGTAGGTGTGTGTGTGTCACATGCCAGTGAATCTGGAACAAACGTGGAAAAACATTAACAGTTGGTTAATCTAGGTGAAGGATGTGTAGGCATTCATCCGATTATTTCTGCAACTTTTCTGTAGGTTGAATATTTTATAGTAAAAGGCTGAAGACAGGCTAAGGAATTTTTTAAATGACGTAGTAAGAGTATATTTCCATTTAAAAAAGGCCACATCTATAACCTTTCAAAATCAGCTGGTGGGTAAATATCACTTTGTGTATTTGACTTCATTTGTTTCCAGTGGAATATTTTCTCCTCCCTTTCAAAATATTGGTCCCAGTTTATTAAACTGGGTATATTTTGTGCTTGGATTTAAAGTGTAATTTCCCCAAGTGCTTTTATATAACCTTATTTGCAAACGAAATATGAACTTTGGGGATAAAACCTCAACATGTACGACTTAGACCCTTGCGCATCTCAGGGGCAAATTCCAGTAAGTTCCGTCATTCCCTTCTGAGGAGCCAATGAGCTCCCACAGCCCAAGAGGATTTCTGATGCTCTACACACACACACACACACACACACACACACACACACACACACACACACTGAGGCGCACCCAGAAGACATGCTTTGGCCTCATGGGCCACGCTGGGCCATGGGGACCGTGGAGAAGGATCTCTGGTCCTGGTACAAACACAAGTGAAGAAAACTTCTCCCTTCCACGTGCTTTACTTAGGATTCTTTGCTGCAAATGACAGAAAATTTGGTCAAAACTGGAGGCAGCAGGAAGAGGAATGAAATGGCCCGATTACTGCAAGGTGGGAGGGGGACAGGCAGAGTCCATTACTCCCAGCACAAGGACTCGGCGTGGCTCTGCCTCTCCTGGGGCTCTATCCCCAGGCGCTCGGCCAAGTACTCCAATATGGCGGCCCAGGCCCTGGGTCCACGGAGGAGCCCGAAAAGCTGTCTCCCAGGGGTTCGGGAGAGGCCTCCCTGGGTCTCAGGGCATCACGTGCCCACCTCTGGTCCAATCTCCATGAGGGAGGAGGTTGTTGAAATAAAAAACACAGAGAGACCAGCCTTGAAAATTCCCTGAGCAGACGAAACCAGTCTGGTCATATAAACAAAGCCCAATTTAGATTATTTTGCAAGACTGACTGGACCTGGGTCATTCTGGAAGTCACAAGCAGCACTGGAACTGCTTCCCAAGGCTGGTATGAGGTAACCAGTGACCAATTCCCTGTGACTGAAGAACTTGCTATTATTAGGACCAGTCCTGGGGGGACACACAGCCACTGCCTTCTCACCACATGAGCTGCGTGGTAACACTCTCCCCCAGCCGCTTTCCACATTCTGGTCTGAGCACTCCTACTTCGCAAACTGCCTTTTCGGGGTGCGTGCGCTAAGCCCTTACGAATTGCTACCACGGAGATTCACTGGTTTTACCTCTGTGATTTCTGAACTTTGACAAAGTGAATGCTCTCGCTCCTGGACGCCGCACTCACCAGAGGAAACGGACATGCGTCAGTCGCTTCGTCACCCAGCGGGCTGAGGTCAGGACCCGGCAGTCCCCGAGCGTCGGCCAGCAGAGGTGGGGTGCATGAGGCCAGAGCCCTATGCCACCCCAGAAACCGTCCAGATGACTTAATGGAGCAGATGACCTGGGATAGAGAAGGAAGGGAGTTCAAGGGGAAGAAGAAACATCTTACTCTTGCTTCTGATTTGAAACTTTGTCGATCTGCAAAAATCAAGATCATCCCCTCTGGGTGTAGAGAAGGTCCTGTTTGTTTACGGGCCTCATCTTGCTTAGAGTTGGAACAGGAGGCCTTCTGATGGGACATCTGTTAGTGTAGGCACATTGCACTAAAAACTCACTAACGTTTCTGGGGTCCCACCCTGATCCCCACCTCCTGTGTCCTCCAGGAGCTCCTGACGGATGCCCTCTGACTGGAACAATGGATTTCTGGTGTGGAGAAGTCTAAGTGTGGGCCCAGGGATGACTGTCTCAACCAGTCCATGGGAGGGCTCAGCAGTGTGCTGGCCGCACTAGGGATGCAGGGAAGGAGGCCTGGGGGCTCTCCCAGGCCAGTTCCTCCCACTTCCACCCTGAGACTAGGGTCTGAGTCCAAGGAATGTACTAGGCGCTGCTCCCAGCAAGCACTGATAAGGAGTGCAAGTAGGACAGAAGAGAAGCAAGCCAGTGTGAGGTGTTTTGCTGAAGTTATAGCTGTGGACAGAGGTGACCAACCCCACTGGTCCTGAGATGGGTGGAGAGTGGACAACACACCTTAGGCTTGTCCCACCCAGGGGTCAAAAGATCCAGGATCTTAATTTGCCAACTTCTGTGGGTTCATGAGTTCAAGGTTGTGCCTGGGATCTTCGTCTTCCTGCCACTTTGCGTCAGTCTCTGTCGGGGTCAGGCACACAGGGTCCTGAGACAGACCGGTGTGGATGCTGCTGTAGGAGCCCACCAGAGCCCATGGCTCCGCTGAGCGCCAGGAGTAGGGCGGGCCGACTCTGCCGCAGGAGACGTCCTCTTAGGTGCATGTTGGAAGGAGTCTAATGGTCCTCCCACGAGGGGGTCCTGTACCCAGGGCCGCCTTTCAGGTCCCCTGAGGGGTGGGAACACCTGCTCTCACAGGCTCAGACGTCACATAATTCACAAGAAGTCAGACGAGGTTAGAAACCATAGGAGAGGGCAGGACGCAGGGCTCCGGCCACCGCAGCCCCCTGGCTGTCCAGGCGGGGAAATGGCAGCCCTGCCCAGCCCACGCATGGCGGGAAACCGAACACCCAAGCTGAGTGAAATCTTGAACATATGCACTTTCCTGCTCAGCAGGGTTACAGAGGTGGCGGCCACGAGGGGAAGGAGGCGCTGAAGGCAATGCGTTCTTATACAATCGGGCACCAGACCCAATTTGGTCAAAGAACTTGGGGCCATGAAGGAGGTCTGAGTGTCTCTCTATATACCGTCAAAGTACACAGAGTGGAATTCTAGAGCCTTCTAGACAAACAGCTGAGTTTAAAGCTCACCTCTTGGACTCGCCATGGACCTTTGAGCAAATGATACTCATCTTCTCTGAGCTTCTACTTTTCCGTCAGAAAACTCCGGACGGCACAGCTTAGCTGCAGGCTTGTCCTCAGGGCTACGTGGGACGGCTCACATTACAGGGACTCGGTCACTGTGGCATCGGCTGGCTCAGCCTTGCTGTCACTAGACGGGCGCCTCGTCACAGGTTCTATGACCGCGTTCCCTGTGGAGGACCCTGTTATTTCTGCAAGAAGGCCAAGGGAGAGGAAGAACAGAGAGGAAAAAATAGACCCTCGCTAGGGGAGAAAGTCAGATGCCCCCGGGAGAGAGCTGACCTCTGGCAAGCTGTTAACACAGTGAAGCTCTCGACGTATGTGGAGTGTGTCCATTCTCCTGGCATGAGTTCAATTCGGTGTTCTCTCTCGTGGGATGCTAAGCGGACAGGGTGGGAAAGGGATAGAAAGGCCAAGAAAAAGCTTTTCTGGGTGAATCCCTTCCCGCTCGCCCAGAAGGACGTGCGGACTCCTCAGGGCCTGAGTCAGCAGCCGGCTCAGCAGCTCCCCACGTGAACGGCGCTGGCTGCGGCCACAAAAATCTTGACTCTGTGCTCAAAATAGAGCACTGATTCAGAAGGCTTCCTGATAAGAGACCAAAACGAAACAGTAAATTGTACTGTCACAAAAGACAAGGGAGCGCGTTAAAGATCTATTTTGGGGGCCACTTCTCTCTCCCCACCGCAGGCTGCAGCGTTATCTGCGGCGCGAGCTGTGGGCTCGCAGCCTGTGCCCTGGCGGTTCTGTGGGGACCCGCGCTGACTCATGTGTGGCGAGCACCCACTACTCTGTGTGCTTGTCCTCCGTGCAGGCTCGGTGGCTGAAGACGGTTATTGTTGTCGCCATGTAAGACCTCAGTCATTAGGCAAGCTGTGGGCTCCGGAATAATCTATTTCAGGACACTTGATACAGATGGAGTTATGGGACAGCCTCAGTGTCGTGCCCAGAAAATGGAATTTGGAGGCAAAAGCAATGAGCTGCCAGTATGATTCCTTGAAGACCAGCCTTTGTAGAAATGACACAAAGGCTTTCTTTGCCTTTGTGAGTAGCACCGTAGAGAAAGCTGCCTCTTGCCACAGAGCCCCATGGGTCTGCTTTTGTCCCAGCGGGATGGAGTGGACCGTCCTCCAGCCTGTCCCCAAGAGATAAGATCCCCAGGCCGCCTTCCCCATGGGGGTGTGATTCTATCCAGTGGGCATCAAAAACAGCCGTGCCCGTGGGGAGCCTGGGTGGTTCAGTCAGTGAAGCATCCGACTTCGGCTCAGGTCATGATCTGGAAGTTTATGAGTTCGAGCCCCACATCAGGCTCTGGGCTGACAGCTCACAGCCTGGAACCTGCTGGAGTTTCTGTGTCTCCCTCTCTCTCTGCCCCTTTCCTACTTGTGCTCTGTCTCTCTCACTCAAAAATAAAATAAGCATTAAAAAATTTTTTTAAAATTCAGACATGCCCACGTAACCAGTCCATTTCATATTCCTGACACATTTTAAAAACTTTTTCACTCTGACAGCATTTCACATGTGCAGAAAGTGGCAAGAGAAGTACAATGGGCCCCATACGCCCTCCACCCAGATCCCCTGGATGTGAGCATTTCCCCACACCTGCCTTAGTGTTTGCGGTAGACGCAGAGCATTCCTCCGCAGCCATGTAAGAGCGAGTCATAGCCACAATCCCCTTTATTCTGAAACGTTCCCGCATGTCCTGCCTGGAGGCATTCTTTTATACAAGTGCACACACTCGATGACAAAGCTAGAACACTGACATTGACATACTCATATTACAGAATGTCAGGCCTTCTTCAAATGTCACCAGTTGTCCCAACGATGCCCTTTAGAGACAAGGACAAAGGACTCCTGGTCCAGGATCACATGCTGCATCTAGTTGCCGGTTCTCTTCCTGCCCCTTTGATCGGGAACAGCTCCTCAGGGTTTCATGAGATTAATATTTCTAAGGAGTACGAGCAGGTGCAGGTGACGGTTGACAGACAGCATGTTCACGCTGTCCCCCAGCTTGTTGGTTCAAGGGCAGGAGGAACAACGAACGTCAGGATGGGGAGGCCCCGCCCACCGCCTGAACTAGGCCGTGAGCCCGGACACCGGGACACACGGACTCAGGCACCTGATGGTGTGACGGGCTGAGAAACACAGGCCACTTGGCCTCTGTTGAGTTCCTACCCCGAGTGCATACCCGATGCGTCCATGACCATCCAGGTGAGCGCATCAACATGTGAGCGCCATGCACGGGGCTCTTCCCGGATGAGAGGCTGTCACCCTGCGGCCCCACTCAGGCCGCGAGCTGGGCAGAACCCACGAGCTCCAGGCTTGAGAGGGACCTTCTCGGCTCCCCCTGCCCACGAGGCCCTGCCCCTGACTCAGGAGGAACTTGCCAGCCCACTGATTTCCCAACAATGCTCTACTTCGACTCCTTGTTTCATATCCTCGGTTTCCCACGGCGGCTTGGAGACCACGAAACAGAGTTTAATGAGCACCATCAGGACCAGCGTCACCCTTGACCCTGACTCAGCTTCCTCCGAGGCTCTGTGCACCCGCCCCCACGTCCTTCCTCCTGCTTTCTCTCCACGGTGTTAAGAAAGTGTGCTCCGTTCAGATAGTTACTGCGGGGCTTAGTTTTAAGACCAGGTCCTGCCGAAAACGTCCCTGTAAGGATGCCGAACACCTCATTCCCTCTCTGCGTTGTTTCTTTCCCGGGGCTTCCCCAGCGTCACCGAAAGCAACATGGTTTCCTGAGTTGAGCTGAGAGCTCCTAACATGACCCCCTGACCTCAGTGACGACGTTCGAGAGCCCGACCTTGACTGTGGAAGCTCCTTGCCCTGCATCTGGTTGACGGCTGCTCCTTCCTCTGTTTCAGAGAATCGGGGATGGATGTTTTTGTCACGTGGAGTTTGGAGAGAGAACTAGGATCTCTGGGTCCCTCGCTGCCTTCTCTCCACTTCCCGTCCACTCCGGGCCCACTTCGGGTCCGCGCACCTCGAACCAGCAACGACGAAATACCCCGAGACGGGCTGTCGGTGCCCCACGGCCGAGGTCTGCGCGGCCTGGTCCACCCCGGCGTCTGCCGTCTCCTCCCCTGACCGCTCCGCGTTAGCTCACGGGCCATTTTAGGCTGGTCCTGCAGGAGCATAAACATCAGAGAATTTTCTGCAGCGACAAGAAGATAATATGTTTGAAGCCAGCAAGCGAATTGTGTTTAGGAAAATCACCATGGGATTTAAGATGAGGCGTTGATGTAATGCAATTGGAGGTTTATGAAAATTCCTTTAGCCGAACCTCGGCCTTATAAACACAACCACATTCCCCGCTGGTGAGTAACGGCAGGCCCAGGGGATCATTTTTGAGTGTTCCATTACTAGCCTTTCGCTTTCTATCTCTCACGCGGGGAGGGGGCTCTGGGGGGTGAGGAGGACTCAGAGCCAATGGTTTCTACTGAAGCTGGTTAAGGCTACAAGTAATAAAAGGGAAAATCCAGAAATAATTTGGGAAATTAGTCATCCGTTTTCACACTGTGTGCAGTTAGAGGGCTGTATTCCTTATGGTTCTGAAAAAAAGTGGGAGTCTGGAAAGATTCATAATCACTCGTGTAAGGGTCAGAAAGGTCCAGTTTCATGTCCAGAAACAAGAAGGGGGGAAGTTCCCATTTGTGTAACTGTCAGAATAATTCCCATGACGGAAAATTATGTTCTGGGAACTGGGAAAACATCTTGACTTTCTCTACAGTTGCTGGTTTTATGACACTAAATGCCAATAATTATGTTGTGCTGGATGATGTTTAACAAGGCTTATTTGAAAACATAGGCACACACAATCTCGTCACAGAGTTTTCCCAGTGCACACCCACGGACATTGCTAACATCCCGTAATAAGTGTCTGATTTTTTCAAAGTGTGCTAAAGGAGAATTAAAATGGGATAAAATTTGTCTCCAAAAGTTTCTTTTTTTTATTTTTTTAACATTTATTTATTTATGAGAGAGAGAGAGAGGGAGAGGCAGAGAGAGAGAGGAAGACACAGACTCCAACGCAGGCGCCGGGCTCTGAACTGTCAGCAGAGCCTGACTTGGGGCTTGAACTCGTGAACTGGGGGTCACAACCTGAACCAAAGTTGGACAGTCAACCAGCGAAGCCACCCAGGTGCCTCTACTGACTGACTTTCAGTAGGCGAATAAGCATTGGACACCACTACGCAATAACTTTAACGCTTATTCAGTTTGAACAGGTTTTTTCTTGTTTTGTATACAAATCAAGGACGAAACATTTTAGCCAGTGAGTATATTTTAGTTAGCATGCAACTAAATTTATTTTTTTTAATGTTGCCAGTAATCAAGAGTCATTGGGGATGTCCTGTATATATTTAGAACACTTAGGTCGGATTCCATGAAATGTTAACTATGTCCTATATTACTAACTGTTAAATAAAGAAGATGAAGACCATTAATTAACATTAAAATAATTTCACAATTTTGGCACAGGTCTAACCTGTGAAGGAAGATATAAAACAGGAAGAATTTGGTGCTACAGAAAAATTGAGTTAATTTTTCTGTAACAGCAAATGTGGATTTCTTTCCTGTTATTTCATCTCATACTTGTTTAGGTCATTAGAGAAGGCCTTTGGATCTGTGATCTCAGTTTTCCCTTATTTAAAACAAACATTATTTTTGCTTTGTTCTACAAAATTATTAACCACATTTCCCTGACTATAAAACCTAATCTCCTCTCCCTAAAGTCAATTATCTAGGAAGGAGAGATCCCCAAGTCTCCGTTCTAGAACCTAAGTTATTTATAGTCAACCAAGATGGACCCTTAACTAATGATAACATCTTTTTTCTCTATTTAAAAATTTCTCTCTATCAGAGGATGTTCAGATCCTCCACACCATAATTTTCTATAGCCAGATCAATTCTGTGGCATATTAAAATTTTTTAATTTCTATTTATTTTTGAGGTGGGGGGGGAGGACAGAGAGAGGGGCAGACACAGAATCCGAAGCAGGCTCCAGGCCCTGAGCTGTCAGCACAGAGTCCGACGCAGGGCTCAAACTCATGAATCACCTGAACAGGTGACCCATGAATCGTGACCTGAACAGAAGTCAAATGCTTAACCGATGGAGCTACCCAGGTGCCCCGATGCTGTGGCGTGTCTTATGGTATACTGTATTGTTAAAAAATATTCTCCAGACGCCAGTGTGTAAGATTAAGTAGCGCCTTCCTTTTTCATGGGAAAAGCAGTATGATTTGGAGGTATGTAACATGAAGGAGAGTCCATTTGAACAGACTGATACCAAGCTAATCAGACCCAAAGAAGAGTAGCAAGAAGCAGATTCTGTTTGGAGGGCGGGTGACACTTCCTGGGAAAATTGTATAATCACCTCTAATTCTGCTCTCTAGAGATAACCATTATTAACCTTCGCTATCTACCTCCTTCTGGTTTTTTCCTATGCATGATTTTTTATATGTGGCTATTTTTCTTTCCATAAAAATGGTATTAAGCTGTATGCACTGGTTTGTACCCTGCATATTTCATATAGAAGTACATTGTTAACATTTTCCCAGGTCAATAAATATTCTTCTATGGCTTAAAAAAATCTTAATTTTTCTTATGGCAGACTTGTGTAATTACACCTGTCAGGAGCAAACAAAAACCAGAGCGACTATTAAATATTATTTCCTAAAGAAAAACAATTACACAATGATATTTCTGTAGTTGAAAGCATGGTGTCCTTTAAGGTATTACTTTGGGGGACCACATATTATTCAAATGATACTGAAATTGCTGAAAATAGTTTGAGTTTCTCTTTGGCAACGGGCTTTAAAAATGCAAAATTGATACCATTTTGTGGCTAATCTCTAGGACTGCAAACGAAGCCAAAATGATTTCATTTGGTTTGCAAATGCCTCGTAAAATAAAATATTATCTGTTCTAACTTTTGAAAGCTTCCAAGAAATCAAATAACAGAGCATGTATTATTTTTCCAGCCTTATCCAGGTATGACCATAAATAAAATTGTATGTACTAAAAATGAGCAGTGTGCTGATTTGATGATGTTCCTTCTTCCAACCTCTGGCCATCCTCCAGCCTCTTCTCCAGTTGAACCCTTTGGACTCACCTTTCCTCAGCCATCCTCTGTGTCTAGGGGCCCTGGTCAGCGTGTATGTGTGCACCTCCTGCACCTCTCTCTAGGCTTCTGTTGTGACCTCGGTGATGTGGCTCAGGAGCACAAGGGCCACTCCTTCCTCCAGCTGGCCAAAGAAAAGCTCAGGGCATCTCTTGAAGATGCAGAACCAGCATGGCGGCCATGCCCTCTTCCAGGATGCACGGAAGTGGTCCCAGGATGAGTGGGGTAAAACCCTGGGTGCCACAGAAGCTGCCATGGCTCTGGAAAAGACTGAACCAGGCCCCTTTGGATCTGCACACCCAGGCATCTGCCCGTACAGACCCCAACGTCTGTGACTTCAGAGAGCGGCTTCCGAGATAAGCAGGAGAGACTCATCAAGGAGATGGGCCCCCACCTGACTCTCCTCCACAGGCTGGTGGCCCCCAGGCTGGGCTGGGGGCGTATCTCTTAGAAAAGTTCAGCCTTGAGCATGTGTAGGAGCCTCCGGTCCTTGAAGGGCCCCTCTGGCATCCCCTGGTATCCAGACATCCCTCCCGGTAGCCACTGGCAGCTTTTTAACCACCTGGAGCCCTCGCCCAAGCTGTGGGTTTAACGACAAAAAACCCACATAGAAGTGGATCCATCCAGTTCAAATCCACATGGTTCACCGGTAAGCTGTACTTCTTTCCAATAGGCCACTTGCGTGCTGGTGGAAAAGTTAAGGAAGAGTCTCAGAATTCAGTTTACAAAACAATTAAGCTCCTAAATCCTGATAATGGTGGGATGTTTGGCATAGAGCACAGCAGGCTTCACGGATGATGCTTCCATCATAACTGAGGGCTGAAGTATCCCGAGGACCCCAGTGAGGCCCGCGGGGATGACCAGCGGGGGAGCCACTTCCATCAGAACATAGTTCTTCAGGCTAATAATCCGGTAAATGAAAATTCTCCTAAAGACAGAAAGAGATCATGAAGTAAGGAAAAGCCTGAAGCTTCTCACTACCTAGACGGAATTATACCTAATTGTCTATGAGGACGTCATAAAAGTCGTGCCTAAGCATTCTGTTCGCTATTCTTAACCGTGCGTTACCTGAAATAAATGTCATCAAGTGGTCTCTTCTCTTCTGGCTTCACGTTAAGTAGCCAGGGTGCAGGCGTGTAACGGCTTGTCCCCACCATTTTCCTGTTCACTAGGAGCACTTAGCGTCCGAACGAGGTTTTAAGGCCCTTCTTCACTCTCCTCCCCCGTATGCAGCGCCCCCCTCCCCCGTTAATCTCTCCCCTCGGAAGCAGCGGTCGGTCCTCTTGTGCTCACCTGTTTCCCTCTTTCGGGCCCAGTTACCAGCTCTCCACGGAGACTCAAAGGGCCCTGTGACTGCGGCTCAGCCTCTGCAAGACAGGACAGCCGACCTCCTAGTAAAGCCAGAAGAGAAAAACCACAAGAAGCGAATCACAAGGACTCCTCACACCGTCGCCCGGGCTCCCCCATGCTCGCTCGGGCGCTGGCACGATCCGGCTCCAGCACCGGGCCCCCGGTGGGCCGCGTGTCCGCTGTCCTCTGCCGGCTGCCGCTGTACACGGTGACTGAACGGTCAACAGCCGTTGACTGGTCCTCGATGCTGCAGTCTGGTGAGCGCCGGTTGCGGACAGCCCTTCTCTCCCCTGCATTCTGTGGGGGGACTTGAGTGGGGCCGGAAGGCCCATTTCCAGGACCGCCGGCTGGCGCTGGCTGTTGGCAGAGCGTCCAGCTCCAGCTGGCCGTCCCCCCAGCCCCTCCGGCCGCCTCCCCTTGTGGCTATGGGTGGGCGTCTCACAGCACAGTGTGCTCGGGGTATGTGATGACAGACTTCCCTCAGAGCCCAGCCTGGAAGCGGCCGGGACTTTTTAAGCATTAGGCCTGGCAAAGCATCACTACACTCTCCTGGTCAAGGTGAGTCCCAGGGGCACCAGATTCCCCAGGAGGAAACGACACAATGGCATAGATACCAGGAGGTGTGACGATTTCAGACTACACACCACCTGAATCACCAAGCAAAGGTCAAGTTCAGGCCCACAGGCCACCTGAAAAGGCAGGTAAAGGTGGATCATAACTGGATATTTTTTCATCCAAAGTACATTAAAATTTGTTTAATGTTTATTTGAGAGACAGACAGACAGACAGCATGAGCAGGGGAGGAGCAAAGATAGAGGGAGGCACAGAATCTGAAGCAGGCTCCAGGCACTGAGCTGTCAGCACAAAGCCTGATGTGGGGCTCGAACTCATGAACCTCGAGATCATGACCTGAGCTGAAGTTAGACACTCAACCAGCTAAGACACCCAGGCGCCCTCAAAATGTTTACATTTTCTAATAGAACATACTGGTTCAGGGGCCACATTGTCAGGACCTTGGGGATAAATGGAATAACTCAGCTCTTCCTGACTCTGGACATGAGACAGTGCTTCACCCTGTATGTTTAGGATCAGTAACTTTTGGGTTGGTTGGCAAATGAACCCCAGTTCTGGTGAAGAGGACCTCCAGCGTGGCCCACCTGGGACCAGGGCCAAATGAAGCCTTGTGGGCAGCAGACCAGGTGAGAGGGCCGACCGCTGGAAGAAAAGAGGCCCCGGCACTGTCTTTGTGTGCTAAGCTTGATAATGCAGGGGTTGGAAGAGACCAGAAGGCCCAAACCGAGGCTGCAAGGCAAAGAGGAGGGAGATAAAGCAGCTGACTCTTGCTCTGCAGGAAGAAAGAAAAAAGAAAGCTATGAATCTTCTTTTCTTTCTTTTTTTTTTTGAGAAAGAAATTTTAATGTTTTATTTATTTTTGAGAGAGAGAAAGAGAGACAACTCGAGCAAAGGAGGGTCAGAGAGAGAGAGGGAGACACAGAATCTGAAGACAGGCCCCAGGCTCTGAGCTGTCAGCACAGAGCCCAACACGGAACTCGAACCCATGAACCGTGAGATCATGACCTGAGCTGAAGTCGGAGGCTAACGGACTGAGCCACTCAGGCGCCCCCGGATCTTCTTTTCAAATCAGAAGAGCTACACTCCTTTTCCTTGAAGGAAGATTTGAGCCTCATGCAAGAGGGCTGACAAGAACTCTTGTGTAAGAGCACTGAAGCTATACATTGAAGGAGAGATCTGGGTGCATTACTGGCCTGTGTCCCCAGAGGGGCTGCCCCAGCCCTCACTGAATGACACGCTGAGAAGTAAGATGGCGGTGTGTGTCACCTGTGAGTGTCTTGGGCTCTGAGGGAATTTTACTGCGATTTGCCTTCCAAACTTTTCCAGCCTTTTCCCCCTAGGATGCTCGTTGGACATTACGTTATGGGTGCCACATTTCTGCCTCCTCCCATTCCGCTAATTTCGTAGGCCAAACTGGCAAACAGTTCAGCAAAGATTCCATACTGTTTCCAGGTTTGAAGCCCTGACCAAGTGATGAACTTCTACTGTGTATATGCTAAAACAGGTTAGCCAGGACACGTCCCTCGCTTACAGAGAGAGTGAGCCGGAGCAGGAGGATGCTTGAACCAGGGACTGTCACCGGGAAGTCCACGCAAGGGGAGCACCGCCAGGAGCCGGCCCGGGAGGGATGAGTATAAAGAAACAAATCATGGAAAAAACATGGGAGTGAATTAATTTTTGTGGATGTGGGGGCTTGGGGGGACAGTATTGCTGGGTTAGGCATCCTTCTCTGTAGGGCTGGGTCCCTTCACTCATCTTCTCCTGATGTAGCCATCAGTCTCCTGTGGATGAGGACCTGTAGGCAGAGAAGCTTCCAGAAGGACTGGTTCTGCTAAGGACCAGCTAAACCCTGACTGACACGTCCTTCAAAAATAAAAACGACATCGTAGAGAGAGATGATTTACCTTCCGCAGAACCGCATTACAAGAAGCACTGAAGAAATTCTCTCACCTGAAGAGAAATGGCACCACTAGAATCCAAAAATTATTTCCTCCAGAAAATGGAGCAGAGGAAATACTTTGGGATGAGGGAATGACTTCATTTTATGAGGTCAATTAACCTGGATACAAAACTAAACAAAGGCACTGCAAGAAAATGACCCACACCAACATCCCTCATGAGGACAGACCCAAAAATCCTTGACGAGAATATCAGCAAACCAGACCCGAACATGTACAAACAGAATGACACACTTTGACTATATAGGGTTATCTCAGAGACCTAAGGTTGGTTTAATGTTTTTGTTAAATCAATCAATGTAATTTACCATGTTCATAGAAAAAAAGCAAAAAGCAATATAATCATTCAGTAGCTGCAGAAAAAAGCATGTGGCAACATTCTACAGTCATTCGTGGTGAAAACTCTCAGCAGACAGGGTACGTGTCGCCATTGAGTTGTAGAAGGAGGGACACCAAGCCTATGCAATGTCAGATGTGACATTTCTGGATGCGCGATTTACCTACGTGTGAAGGGGGACGGGGGGGGAGGGGGGGAGGACTGAACATCCCAGAGCCGGTGACCCTGGGGCTTCTGACTTTCCCAGCGACCTTGAGGCAGATCATTGCTTTCATGTAGAAGCTCACGGGCCCACAAGCCTCAAGAGGGAGTTCCAGGCCCCAGAATATGCTTGGCTAATGTTTGTAGAACTCATGACGCTCAGTGTGATGAGGATGGCTATGATTAGGAGCCTCTGAAAAAAAAATTTTAATGTTTTATTCATTGTTGAGAGAGCGAGAGAGAGAGAGAGACAGAGCATGAGAAGGGTAGAGCCAGAGAGAGTGGGAGACACAGCATCTGAGGCAGCTCTAGGCTCTGAGCTATCAGCACAGAGCCCAACTTGGGGCTCGAACCACCAGCCGTGAGATCATGACCTGAGCCGAAGTTGAATGCTCAACATACTGAGCCACCCAGGCGCCCCTAGGAGCCTTTAAAGACGAGGTGGCAGTGTGATCTAACTCAGGGAAGAGTTGAGGAGGGGCCTGATGAAGGTTTCACCGTGGGAGAAGGGCACTAAGGGGACATTCTGAAGACGGATGGGCAGGAGTGGCACGGGGGGCTGGGGGCGTGTTTCTCCCAGTGGTAAGTCTCCCTTGGAGCCCTGGCTTGAGAGCCACGTCCCAGGTCCCCCCGGGCACACTCGCATTTTGAGGTGGGATGAGGATCCCGTGGCATGGCTGGTGTCAGCTCGTCTGAGAGACATCATCGCAAAGACACACCAAAAAAACAGCTGTGGCTGCGGCTCTCATAAAGTCCTTAAAATCACGGAAGTACATTTACTTATTATATTGTTGAGCACACAATTTCTCTTTGATTCTGAGGACTACTCCTTATGAAGGACCTCTCCACTCGTTCCTAGTGTACTAAAGTGTTCCTTAAAAAAGTCAGGGGCGCCCGGGTGGCTCAGTCGATTGAGCTTCTGGGACTCTTGATTTCAGCTCAGCTCATGATCTCAGGGTCATGGGATCGGGCTCTGTGCTAAGCAGGGAGCCTACATGAAAGTCTCTCTCTCTCCCTGTGCCTCTCTCCCTGCTCACGTGTGCTCTCTTTCTCTCTCAAATAAAAAGCAAAAGAAGGGCACCTGGGTGGCTCAGTTGGTTAAGCATCCAACTTCGGCTCAGGTCATGATCTCACAGTTCGTGAGTTGAAGCCCCACGTCAGGCTCTGTGCTGACAGCTCAGAGCCTGGAGCCTGCTTTGGAGTCTGTGTCCCCCTCTCTCTCTGCTCCTCCCCCACTTGCACTCTGTCTCTCTCTCTCTAGAAAATAAACATTAAAACATTTAAAAAATAAAAATAAAACCAAACACTTAAAAAATCAGGATGATGAATTTTGCAAAATCCTCCTGGCTTCCATAGATAGGACCATATTTTTTTAATGTGATAAATTAATAAAATAAATTTGTAGAAATTGCCCAGGCTGAAGCATCCTAAAATATACTTACTTTAAAAACAATCTTCCTTTATTCTTAAATGTGTATTTATTTATTTTGAGAGAATGAGAGAGAGAGAGAGAGCATGAGCAGGGGAGGGGCAGAGAGAGAGGGAAAGAGAATCCCTAGCAGGGCTCGATCTCATGCACCATGAGTTCATGACCTGAGCTGAAATCAAGAGTCCGATGCTTAACAGCCAGGCCACCCAAGAGCCCCAAAATACACTTCCTTGATTGTGGTCTGTTATATTTTTAATATATATTTAAGATCTTTGCACCCCTGGCCATAAAGTTGGATCATCTGATGGTTAGTTTTCTGTATTATCCTTCTCAGGTTCTATAATGTGAATTATGGGAGCTACAGTGGAAACAAAAATCCCCAAACTGTGCTATGTACAAACATAAGAGAAACACGAGTAGTAATCTGCTCCTGGAGGTTTTTCTAGAACGTGTGCTCAGCTGTGTGGAAGTGGGTGTGGCCCTCTCCCTGTCCCCTCTGCTCCCCTGTCTGATCCAGTCCGTCTCCAGGTTGGGGACCTGTGACAGTCAATGGCCGAGAGGAGGGTAAGAGAGAGGGTGGCTTGGCCAGCAAGTCCCCCTGACCCCCAAGGAGCGCGGCGGCAATATTTCTACCCACCAACTTCATGAGCTAAAAGATTGCATCTGCCGCCCAATTGCTCTCATTAAGGCAAAACAAATAAATTCTGCCCTTTTATTAATCATAGCTGAGCACACAACACTCAGTAGCAGCAAACACGATAACTCACAGCAGTAAACCAAGATAAAAGTGGCATCGGGCTGGCGAGCGCCCAGGCTCGTGAGCAGAAGCGGCCATTTCAGTTAGCCTCTGTGGCCTTCTTACTTGGGTTTGGTTTCTACTAAGCTGCAGGAAACATTGAAAATAACTCACAGAAGTGTTCAAATTACCACTGCGGCACTGGAAAAGGCCGAAAGACCCCACGTTGGGGAGACCTGGCAATTCCGTTCTTTTAAAGACATAACCTATGCGAAAAGGAGCCGTTGGCTGCTCAGAACACCCTCTAGTTCCAGCAAGATCGAAACTGCTTTGGGACACGGTGGCTACTCTAGTAGATGACGGTCACATGGGCTGGGTTTGCGAGGTGCGGCTAAAGGTGCCCAACGGGTCCCCAGGTCCCGCACGTCCAGGATCACAGAGCTGCTGGCTGGTCACGCCATGGCCTTCGCCGTCCCCACGGACTCCACGAGCGAACCGTACCCCCTCCCTCCACCCCCGGGGGCCCTGCCTCGTGCAGCGCTGACCATGTCCCACGGCAACAGGGCTCAGCTCCCCGCCTCTGATCCGGCCTCCAGTGCCCCTCAGCTACCGTGATGACAGTCACAACCGACTGGACGGTGGATGTGCCTGTTTGGGGGTTTACGGGGGCTCAGATTTGAAATTGGGCAAAGTTTAAGGGAAAGAATTTCAGCTCCTCTGAAACTCAACCTTCCCAAGTGCCAGCCTTCCACCTGATTGCTTTGTTGGAAGGACTCACTGCATCGCCCATCGTGAGGTTTCCAAAGACGGGAAATGCAAGTTTACAGGAACGGTTTTACAACTATGTTTGGGAGAGAACCTGGAGCCCCTGGGGTGATGGCTATTATTGTGAGCAGTGTGTCCGAAAGCAAGCAGTCAGCCCTGTCTAGCCAGACACTGCTGAGGAGGTGTCCCTGAAATGCTTACCTCAGAAAGAGAGCTTTTGAGGGGCGCCTGGGTGGCTCAGTTGGTTAAGCGTCTGACTTCGGCTCAGGTCATGATCTCACGGTTTGTGGGTTCAAGCTCCATGTTGGGCTCTGTGCTAACAGTTCAGAGCCTGGAGCCTGCTTTGGATTGCGTGTCCCTCTTGCTCTCTGTCCCTTGCCCGCTTGTGCTCTCTCTCTCTCTCTCGCTCTCTCTTTCTGAAAAATGAACATTAAGAAGAGAGCATTTTGGCAGAGCGTCCTTGAATGTGACCTCTCCTGGGCGGGCCGCAGGGACCGCTCTGGCCCCCTCGCTGAGCAGTCCACGGTGGATGGAATGGCCAGCGTGTGGAGTCCCTAATGAAACCTGCAGCGATCCCTAAGACTCCCAACAAGGGTTGCAGCCTTGCCATGCCGTGGATTCCTCCGCCATCAAACCCTGCTTCTGGACAGAGCTCGGTCACTCCCTACAGCGACCTTTAGCCTAACATGGGGGGAGGAGGTTCCTATGAAATCAGGCTCTCCTGGAATCACATGACTCCCCCTACGGAGGGGGCCAGGCTGCCCGGAATGAACTTGCAAAGGGCAGCACAACGAATGGGTTTTAGAAGGAGCCATAGCTTACCCCACACGGAGGCTGACGCCCAGACAGTCAGCCGGGACGACGGGATGACTCGCCCACAGGGCCCAGCTCCTGGCCCGTCCCTCTGGGGAGGGGAGAGCGGCCTGGCTGCCTGGCAGGTGTGGGACCTGGCTTCTCTCCTCCCCTTCAGACTCCCTTTTACTGTTGCTGTGCGTTCACCCCAGAGCTGGATGTGGATCCCCGTGCCTCCTGGGACAATGACTCGGTCAGGGCTAAGGTCACTTACCTGCCCTTCAGTGTGAGGGTGTCTGCGCCAGAGGCACAGGGCCTTCGAATCAAGCTAGGGGAACGGCAGGGGCTGACCAGCTCGTGCCTGAGAGGAGAACAGGCAACCCTGGAAACACCCCCACCCCCAGCGCTGTGAGGGGATGTGCAGTAGGAGGTGGGGATGGGGGAGGACATGCTCTAGGTTTCCCCGGCCTGCAGGGGGCGCCTGCCTGTGGCTTCCCAAAAGCTCGGGCGAGACTCAGCATCCCCTCTGGTGAGCCTTCTGGACCAGGTCTCTCACACCTTCATAGAAACTCCTGAGGCTCTTCCTCCAAGGCGGATTTGGAATCAGCAGGTGGGGGGGGGACCTGAGACTTTGCATTTCTTACAGCCCCTGCCCCCAGGTGTGCCAAAGGAGCTGGCCCGTGGCTGCCCTTTGAGAGTAGTTACACAAAACCCACACGGCCCACTGGAAAGCCCGAGGGGGCAGGAGCCGGGCCCGGAAGCTCTCCGGGAGCTCTGCTGAGTGAAGACAACATGGACAGGCCTGCTCTCCTGGGGGTACAGATCCCAGCGACTCTCTGCACTGCGGCCCCAGGGGGCCTGTCCCGTGGGACCCTGCCCTTCCGTCCCCACGCACCTCAGAGGACCAGGCGCAGGCAGGGGGCTCGGCTCGCTGGCGTGTGTGTCCTGCCTCATTCGTATCCGTTCTTACCTTCATCTCCTTCCCTCTGCTTTCTTTGGGCTTATTTCCGTGTTCCTTTCCTAGTTTCCATTTTCCTTCTTTCCTCGTATAGGACGGTTGACTCTTGAACGACGCTGAAGGTCCACGCACCCCTGTGCTGTTGAAAACGCACATATAACTTTTGACACCCCTCACACCTGACGACCTACAGCCTCCCGTGGACCGGAAGCCTTCCCGATCGTATAAACCCTCAGTGAACACTTACTGTATAGATTGTATGTACTATACGTCTTATTCTTACAATAAAGCAAGCCAGAGGGGAAAGTGTTATTAAGGAAATCAGAAGGAAGAGAAAACACAGTTACAGGACCGTACTGTATTCATAAAAACATCCACATCACACATAAATGGACCCACACAATTCAGACCACGTTGTTTGAGGATTAAGTGCGTAGCTCATGTGAGACTAACAGTGTTTTCTCATAAGTTCATTTAAAAATACTTTTAACTGCCATTACGATTTCTTATCAGACCTATGGATTATTTCGAAGTATAATTCTCATTTCAAATATACAGGAACTTTTTCAGCTTTCCCTTTGTCACAGATTTCTAGCAAAATAGGATTGTGATCAGAGAACACGTGCTGTAATTAAACAATTTTTTCAAATGTGTGGAGACTCATCTTAAGGTTGTTATGTGAGCAATTGTTGTGGATGCTTCGCTTGTGCTTGAAAATACTGTATATTCTGGAACTGCTGGGTACAGCGTTTTGCTGTATGCTGATGGTTTTAAGGCGTGTGCTTTGCACAGTTCCGCGTCTTGAAAGCTAAGAGGTATTTTATAACCAGAGAGGGGCATGTGACCGTCTGTGATGTGCTGTCATGATTTACACAAGCAGAACACAGGCACAAGTTCCAACAGGCAGGTCATTTAAGGGCCGTGTGAGGGTGAAGTGTGCATCCCTGTTTCACCTCCAGATGGAATCAAGCACCCAAGGTGGACAGTCCTGGAGCTCTCTCTCAGGAACGGCATACCCCCACCCCCCTGACTTCACCGGGGATTGTAATGTGTGAAGAAACATGAACATTGGTGTCTCCTGGTCTTAAGTATATTCCAAAGAAAAGAGGTACCTTACGCAATTCATTCCTCATATGTTTTCTGTTTCACATATGCATAAGACCAACATAATTAAGTCTGAAAGAGCGTTCTGAGTAAGCGTGGAATCGCAATTCTAAGTAATGAGGAGTCATTGTGCCACAGTTGATGTTATTTTCTTTTTTTCTTAGAGGCCCATCAAACAACAGAGTCAGTGAGTTCTTAGAGCCCAGGAAATACGGCTTATAGGTCTGTTAGGTCAAGGTCAGGATCAGACCTTTCCCTTCTGAATTTTCTGGTGGTTATGATTTGGTGAATTGCTGAGACGTGTAGTAAAATCTCCCAGTGTGATGGTGAATTTTTGTAGTTCGATTAAGTTTTGCTTTACCTATTTTGAGGCCTTCAGGTGAATTCAATATTTTTCATTCCACAGTGACTTCCTTTGCCTAGGATAGAGCTTTTTTCCCCTTGGGGTGCACCTTGTCTGGTGTCGACTGTCCCAACCTGAGTGTGGTCAGCGCTAGCTAGTCCTTCTTTTTTCATTCTTGACCCCAGCTCTTCTGTACCTGTGTATATGTTTGCAAGGTGTTTTTCTGTTGTTTCACTCATTCTATGGTATTTTTCATTCCCTTCTTACCTTATCTGTATTGACCGAGAACCTTTTTGGTTCTGTTTTTCTCTCTGTTGGTGGCAAAGTTACATACTCATTTTCTTTTCTTTCAGTGTATAAGGATTGCTTTCCAAGATGACACAGGGCTTGCGGCCGTACCTCAGCCCAATACAAATGGATACTTTGTCTCAATTCGACTCGCTCCCAGCCAGGCTCTGACCTCGGAGCACCTCCCCCACCAGCCCCCACCTGCCAGTGGCGTTGGGCTAAGTTTTCCACCAAGTGCTTTAGGACGTCAGTGTCACTTTAGATTTAAAAACGTTTTTGCCACTTTCATTGTGCTTCCTCTTTCCTGCGTCTTTGACTTTCCATCCGTTTGTCCTTCACCCAAAATGCACTGTACAGAGGGCAGACCTCTGGTCGCCGATTCACTCAGTGGGAAACGTCTTCATTCTGGAAGCACCTCTCCACTATGTGTGGGACTCCCTGCCGTCCCTGTGTTTTCCCAGTAAAGCGGCCTTTCCAACGGATTCTGCCTCTGTTTTTGCCGTGGGCTTGTCAGCTGGCAGGAGCACCGGATCCACGGGAGGATGGCTCTCGGCTGCCCCCACTCCCTGGGGACTAGCTGGTTGAAGACACGTCTGGGCTCCAGGTCAGGGCTCTCCCGGAGGTCAGGCCACATTCACTGACTGACCAATGCAGGGGAATAAAGCCCCGGCCTGCTCACTCCTGCTCAGGCAAGTCCGAAGGACTGTCCTGTTCCAGAGAGAAATGCAGGAGCTCACGCCTTGGCTGGGACCATTGCCATGCTGTCCCCACCCCCTGCCCAGCCCGTTTCCTGAACTCCTTCCCCGGGGGCTGATCTCAAGAGCTCCCCTAAGATCCCCCCACGTTCTCCTTCTAGGAGGCTGCTCACCAGGGACCCCAGTTTGTGATAACTGGGCCCCAAGATGGAACCTAGGAGGGAATCTCCCCCGGATCAAGCCATGCCTGGCCGGCATCGAGGCCCGCGTCCCCGTGGCAGATGGGCACAGACAGCCCGGCCCCAGGGAGGAGCCTTGGTAAAAGCTGGCATTGGGGGTGGGCTGCGGGAAGGCAGCGCCCTCACGGCGGCCATGGAGCAGGGGGGTGAGAAAAGCGGGGGAAACAGTAACTATGGGGAAAACGGAATTGGGTCCATCGGCCTTCAGGAAAAGTAATGAAAGGCTGAGGTGAATCGATTTGCAAGTAAAAGCTAAGAGAGAAGTCAGACTTCCTCTGCCACGTGTGAAGAGGTTCTCTTCGCCTGCAGTGGAAGGGCCTAGAAAGCCAGGTACCAGGGCCGGGCTTCGGCCGAGAGCGCACAGCCCGCAGTCAAGGCCCTGATGGCAGGACGGGGACACCGAGGGCATCCTTCCCAAACAGCGACCCTCCCGACTGTCCCCAGGCTCCGAGCCCGAGCAAGGGGCTCTCTCCTGCCTGCTGAGGGCTGGCCTTGCCTCTGATTGAGGGCAGTTTGGGGGAACATCAGTCACGAAACCCCTGGGACTTGCCCCCACTGCCTCGCTGGCCTCCAGCCGAGAACTCTGGCGAAGTCTCAGCACGAGGCAGCCCGGTGTTGCCGGACGGGAACCGGAGAAAGGGAGCTGTGCCCACCGAGCCGGCAGGACCCGGGCAGCGGTCCCGGCAAGAGCTGCGGAGTCCACGCAGGATGGGAGGGTGCCTTCGAGGGAGCCGGACTGCCCGGCGGGAGGAGAGGGCTGCTCGAGGTGTTTCCAGTATTAGCACCACTTCCCTGGATGAGTCTGTGGCGCGGCCTGCACGTTGGTTTGGGAAGGACCCAAACGGACAGAGGGCATTACAGCTCAGCATCGGCCCTGCCAGCCCCGGGCCCGCCCCTTTCCATCCAAGGTGCTCACCCCGGGGTGCCGCTGTCACTGTCAGTGCAGAGCCTGACACCAGGCTCCATCCCACGGACCGTGAGACCATGACCTGAGCTGAAATCAAGAGTTGGACCCTTAATCGACTGAGCCGCCAGGCGCCCCCAACTCAGGGGTCCTTCGGGAGGATTCTCTCACGACTCTGCATCCTCCTGGTGCTTTCTCGTCCACGCTGGCTCACTTCCAGGGCCCGGTGTGGACGCCTCACGCCAGGACCTTGGGTTGGAGTCGTAAGGCCTCCCTTTTCCCTTTTATGGAAAAGCATAGGCTGGAAAAGATCTGGGGGGGGTCGCATATGGTTTTGGGTGTCATGTCTTAGTCGGCCCCCAGATTTGTTATGTCTGGCAGCCATCCTTTGTAACTTTAGTTTTTGCGTGTATTTTCAACCAAAATGGCATTTTCTCCTCTATTGCTCATTATTTTTGTTGCTTTAAGCTGGCCACGAGGGAGGGACATGAACTTGGACCAGAACCCCGAAATAAGTTTTTACAAGCTGTTTACATTTTATTAAATTTTTTTTTTACTTTAGCACTTCACACACTTGTAGATTTGCTCTATTTTAATTAGCACAAAATTAACAATACCCATGACAAGAGACACGGAATAAAGGGAAAGGTACTTAAAACGTGAACTAAAATGTAAACACAGACATCACTTTTCCACTCCCGCGTCAGAAAGTGGTTCGGAACACAAAGACAATCGATTCGGGATCGCCTCGGAGCAGCACGCCTGCCTGGAACGCAGCCGGCCAGGCTCTGTTCACCGCGCTCCGCACTGCTCATAAAAACGGCCGTCGGGGAGTGGCGATGACGTCGTCCCGGAGGGAAGAGAGCCAGCGGTGAGCGGCCCCCCCACGTATGACGTCATCCCCATTGCGTGGCAGGACGACCATCTGCCACGTCAACTGTGCTGACTGCAGTAAGTCACAAAAACACTCTTTGTTCCTCTCTGACCCGTGCTCTCATTTTGTCACAGGCAGATTGGTTCCCAGGCTGAGGCCTCTCCCAGGGAATTCGCGGAGGACACTCGCTCAGTGCACCGTCTCTGCAGGCAGCGCTACTATGTAACTCGGCGTCTTTGTCTCGGATGTGTTGTTACTCCCGCGTGATTCACCGTCTCTGCGCCTTCTTGTTACTCTTATCAAGCATCTACAACGCCAGCTTGGGATCAGCCCACACGCCCGGAGAGTTTTCTGGACTCTCACCAGCAAAACGGCCAGTTGCAATGGTAGAACAATAACAGTGACTCAGACGGGACTCAGCACTCGGTTTGTAAATGAAGAAGCAGTCACTCTGTCCTCAAAGAAGAAGGAAGCGGCGTACATTTCAGAAAAGGACACCTGTATCTTTTACGGAGCCACCAAGTTCTCAGCTTCTCTTTAGGATGTAGAAAATGCTTCTGGCTAAACTAGAGCGAGAGCGTGTTTCAAGGACAAAACCCACAGCTGCACAGGCAACAAAACCTTTCCTCATTTGATTCCTGAATCTACCTTCCGTGGCAGGCTGAACAGCGGTCCCCAAAGATACCAAGTCCTAATCCCTGGAACCTGTAAATGTGACCTTACAAAAGAAAAAGCATCACCCCCAAAATTCCTTTGAATTAAAAAAAATTCTTCTAAGTGTATTTATTTTGAGAAAAAGAGAGAGAGGAAAGAGAGAGAATCCCAAGAAGACATCGCATGTTCTGTGCAGAGCCAGACACAGGATTTGAACTCACAAACCATGAGATCATGACCTGGGCCAAAACCAAGAATCAGACGCTTACCTGACTGACCCATATATCACTTAATTAGATCATGGATATCCCAAAAACACAAGCATAAAATCTAAAGCCAATATTTTCTAGAATTTGACTATTTTATCATTTAAAGCTTTTCTTTAGATAAGTACATGTAAAAACTGGTCTGTTGTTTCCCCCAGTTTTACTGAAATAGTTGACATGCATCACTATGAGTTTCAGACACATGGCATGAAGGTTGGACTCACAGATACTGTGAAATGACCACCTCAATACGTTTCGCTAACATCCATCATCTCATAGACACAATGAAAGGGAATTCAGAGGCGCCTGGGTGGCTCTGTCTGTTCAACATCCAACTCTTGGTTTCAGTTTAGGTCATGATCTCACATTTCGTGTGTTCGAGCCCCGCGTCGTGCTCTGTGTTGCTGGTGTGGAGGCTGCCTGGGATTCTCTCTCTCTCTCTCTCTCTCATTCTCTCTCTCTCTGCCCCTCCCCTGCTCTCTCTCTCTAAAATAGATAAAATAAACTTAAAAACAAAATAGATTTAAAAGAAAGACAAAAGCTTCCCCTTATGACATGAACACAGGATCCACGTCACGCGCACCGCACAGCCGTGCTGGCTGTGGTCTTCACGCAGTACGTCTCATCCCTGGTTCCTACTTCTCGTATAACTGCAGGTTTGTACCCTTTGACCGCCTTCCCCCAGTGTCTCGCCCAGCCCCATCTCTGCCTCTGGGAACCATAGTTCTGATCTCTTTTTCGGGGAGTTTGGTTTTTTGGTTCTTGTTTGGTTTTTGTTTTTAGATTCCAAGTATAAGTAAGATCTTTGGGTGTCTGTCTTTGCCTGACTGATTTCATTTTGCATAATGCCCTCAAGGTCCATGTGTATTATTGCAAATGACAATACTTCCTCTTCCTATGGCTGAATAATATTCGAGAACATATATACGTAATATATTTTCCTTATCCATTCATCCATGGATGGACACTTCGTCGTTTCCTCCGTGTCTTGGCCACTGGGAATAATGTTGCTATGAGCATGGGGGCTCAAATATCTTTTTGAGTTAGTATTTTTGTTTCCTTTGGATATATTCCCAGAAGAGGGATTGGTGGATCATATGGTAGTTCTATTTTTAACTTTTGGAGGATCTTCTATACCGTTTCCGATAGTGGCTGCAGCAATTTACATTCCACCGACAGTGCACAAGGCTTTCTTTTCTCCGCACCCTCTCCTGCACCTGCTGTCTTTTGTCTTTGTGATGATGGCCAGTCTAACAGGTGTGATGTTGTGGGTTTGACTTGCATTTTCCTGAGAACTGGGGGCACTGAGCATCTTTTCATGCACATGTTGGCCATGTGTGTATCTTATTTGGAAAACTAGCTATTCGGGTCCTTTGCCTATTTTTCAACTGGATTATTTGGGTGTTTTGTTCTGTTTTGTTTGCTATTGAGTTGGATGAGCTCTTAATATTTTTTGAGTTCTTAATTTTTTTAATGTTTATTTTTTAGAGAGACAGAGCATGAACAGGGGAGGGGCAGAGTCCGAAGGGGACAGAGGATCTGAAGCAGGCTGACAGCACAGAGCAGGACCCAAACTCACAAACCACAAGATCATGACCTAAGCTGAAGTCAGATGCTTAACTGACTGGGCTACCCAGGTGCCCCTGGGTGAGTTCTTCATATATTTTGGATTTTGACCCCTTACCAGATATACGGTTTGTAAATATTTTTGCCCCTTCTGTAGATTATCTTTTCACTTTGTTGATGGTTTCTATTACTGCCCAGAAGCTTTGTAGTGATGCTTTTGTTTCAAAATCATTGCCAGGGGTGCCTGGGTGGCTTAGTCGGTTAAGCATCCAACTTCAGCTCAGCTTACAATCTCACAGTTTGTGGGTTCAAACCCCACATTGGGCTCTGTGCTGACAGCTCAGAGCCTGGAGCCTGCTTCGGATTCTGTGTCTCCTCTGTCTCTGCCCCTTCTCAGCTCTCTTGCTCTCTGTGTGTGTCTCTCTCTAAAATAAACATTAAAATTTTTAAAAATAAATAAATAAAATCATTGCCAAGACCCATCTCAGGGAGGTTTTTTCTTGTATTTTCTTCTAGGAATTTTATGTTTCAGGCCTTACATTTAAGTCTTTAATCCATTTTGAGTTAATTTTTGCGAATGTGTAAGATAAGAGTCTAGTTTCATTCTCTTTTGTGTGAATAGCCAATTTCCTCAGCACCATTTTTTACAGAAACTGTCTTTCCTCCATTAAGTATTCTTGGCTCCCTTGTCAAATATTAGTTATCATATATATATTTAGGTTTATTTCTGGGCCCTCAATTCTGTTCCATTGGTCTAGTGGTCTATTTTTATGCCTGTACCACAGTTTGGATTGCTGTAGCTTTATCATATTGCTTAAAATCAGAAAATGTGATGACTCCTGCTTTCTTCTTTCGTAGGATTGCTTTGGTCTTCTGTGACTCCATGTGAACTTTACGATTGTTTTTTCTACCTCTGTAAAAAGTGCCATTGGAATATAGATCGGATTGCATTGAATCTGTAGATGGCGGTATTGACAGTTAGGCAATATCAACGCTTCCAAGCCATGAACAGGGGATACGTCTCTATTTATTCGTATCTTCTTCTTTCTTTCATCTATGTCTTGTGGTTTTCAGAGTAGAGAAATTTCACCTCCTGGGGTAAATTTGCTCTAAGTATTTTATGATCATACTGTGTCAATGTCAGTGTCCTGGGTCTGACCGTGTAGTGTCACTGTGTGTGCTGCTACCGTTGGGCAGAAGCTGGTGGCCATGCACGGGGGGCTTCTCTGTACTGCTTCTTACAACTTCTTGCGAGTCGATCCTTATTTCAAAATAAGAAGTTAAAAGAAACTTCGGTCTGTCTTTTGTTCTTTCACTTTTTATATTTCACTTTATATAGATAGATAGATAGATAGATAGATAGATAGATAGATAGATATTCCACTAAAGAATATTGTATTCTTTTACTGTTTATATCAGTTGTTGATTGCTGGTAGTGTCAGAGTTGGATGGGTGAAAAAAATAAACAGCCCATTTGCTCTTCAAGGAAAAGCAAATTAAAGAGTCGTTTATAAAATGATTCAAGATTTAATCTCCAGGCTTTCCAGACAGAATAGCAAAGGGTGGGCAGAGGAAAAAGTGCTGAGTGCTATGGAGACATGTACTGGTCATGGGGACGCAATCCAATCACTCTGCTTTCTCGAGCTCAGACATCATGGTGCTAACATCCACGTGGCGCAAGCCAGGAGAGCAAAGCAAAGCTCTCAGGAGAGGGCTGTGCCTTTCTGTCCAGACTCACCGGTGGCTTTCTCGGAAGGCCTCAGGGTGGGAAGATACAGCGCCTTCGAGTAGTCTCTCTACAACCAGACGCTACCTGCGTCACAAAAGAAGAAAGTCTGGCATGACCAGCCTCCAAGAGCACAATACATCCAAACGGTGAGATTCCTGATTGCAGAGGCGCAGTACACTGCGAGTCACCTGCGGTCCCCTCTCTTCCTCCCCAACTTTGCCAAGATTCAGCCCAGAAGCCCAAACGCCAACAATGTCCCGTTCTTGGGGAACTAACTGAACCTCTTCTGAGCGCCAACTTACGTAAAATAAGCCGGTGTTGCGCCTCACGGCACACTCCTTGGTGCTGCGTGACTCATGCGGCGATGACTCGCGGCACCGGGACAGTCCCTGGCAAGCTGACAACGGTGCCTGCCTGGTGCAGCGCAGCACCAACCACAGAGAGGCACACGAAGGTTATAAGCATCATAAATAGGAAACCTTGTGATTTCATATAAAGTAGTAAGAGAGGGACGAGACTTTGAAGGAGGTGAAGACGCGAGTCACCCGGCAGCTGGGGGGCGAGCATGGCCGATGGACGACCAGTGGGACGGCCCCCGATGGAAGCGGGCTCAAGGAAGAGTGATGACGGTCCTGCTCCTGAGCATGGGAGAGCGGATGGTCTCCTGCACAAGTTGAAAGATTAGGTTCAGAGAGCAACAGGGCAGTTCATCTCCGGTACCGGCTCTCAACTTCTAATGGACATCGGGAAAATGCGAAGGGCTTGTTAAAACAGATTTCTGGGGGCAGGACTTCCAAACGGTGCGAAGAAAGAGTTTGGCAAATCTCACCCCACACAGCTGAAGAGGAAGAAGAAGAAGAGGAAGAAGGAGAAGAAGAAGGAGGAGGAGGAGGAGGAGGAGGAGGAGACTAGACAAAAAATGTCAAAAGTCACCATTTCAAGACTCTATAAATCCACCAAAGGCATACAACAAATTGAGGGAGGTTTATTCAGCAAAACCAGCGGACTCTGGGTAAAAGCAGGGACTCTGGTCCTGTCCCAGCCCTCAGCTCTGTCAGTGCAGGGCCTCTATCGCGGCATGAAAACTTTGCTACTGGGGGCTGATGGCATGATTCGGAGTGGAGACTGCTCTGGACACTGCTAGAAACATGAGCATGCCCAGAGACAAAGAAATGAGAAAACCAGCACCCCACTTAGCCTGAGGTCCTGATAGTGGGGGCCGGGGGGCAGGTGATGAGCAGACGACCCAGAAATCTAACTGGGAGACACACAGCACCAGCAGCCATAGCAGACCTTGGTGAGCTGCCACATGCTTCTGCAGGTCTCCAAGGCCGCGCATGTGCACAGGGCTGCGTGCACACTCAGAGGAGAACCGAGAGGTCCCTTGCAGTCCCCGCGTCTCTGGCAGAACTTGAGACCGTGCATGCACAGGAAAAGAGACACGGAAGCCTGCGTTAAGAAAGCCTGAGTCAGGACAAATTTGCAAATGACTTGAACTCCGAATTGGGGTCTCCAGCCACAGACAGATCTACTGGCAAAGAGCCCTACTCATTCGGGGTGATGGTAATCCCCGAGCAATCACCGGATGAGTCCTAAGGCACGCTGGTGCGGAGTGGCTCCTGAGAAGTCAAGCATGCAAATCCAAGCAACAGTGGAGAGAAAGGCTGTGCGGCTCCTGTGTGCCTGTGGATATCAGATCAGTGGACGAGAAGGGACTGTCGAGGGATAATGTTTACGTTTATGGCAAGTGATTTACAGCCAGAAACGCGCAGGCAGTGCCGCGGGGGGAGAGTAGTTTAATCAGTGTCCCTGCAACTGGATGACTGACTGTATGACCAGTTACGCAGGGAGTCAACCAGCTTGCCCAGGAAACAGCTAGACAGTAAGTAAGGTCCCCGTGAGGGGCAGGTGAGATTTCTCTCTGTTCATGAGTCACAGAGGTCAGGAAGATGTTTGAATAGGCAGACTCTGGTTGCAGGTTGCTGGAATCACAGATCACAACTGGAAAAAGAAAACTAAGACCCTCTAAACGTGGGGGGCGTCACTGTGATTTGAAGATGTTGTTTGGTATAATGTGCACCGACGCATCGCTGCTAGCAAGGAAAGGAGCAGATGGAAGTGATGCACTTTTGTGTTAAAGCAAACTTTAAAAAACAGTCAAGGGGCATCTGGGGGGCTCAGTTGGTTAAGTGTCTGACTTTGGCTCAGGTCACGATGTCACGGTTCGAGGGTTCAAACCCCGAGTCGGGCTGTATGCTGACAGCTCAGAGCCTGGACCCTGCTTTGGATTCTCTGTCTCCCTCTCTCTCTCTCTGCCCCTCCCCTATTTGCACTCTGTTGCTCCCTCTCTCTCAAAGATAAATAAACATTTAAAAGATTATTTAAAAAACAACAACCCCGGTTTAATTTCTAGTGCAGTGTCTCCCAGTAAACAAATGATCGGGGTCCTCAGTTCTTTATAAGATCACACAGGGACCTGCAACCAGAAAGTGTTTCAACTACGGGTTTAATTGATACATTTGGGTTCAAGTAGTTACTATAGGAGGAGGGATGGGCCTCTGTTTTCTGTCTCAGATGCAAGAAATGTTGTCAAGAGAAAGAAAGAAAGATTGCTTCTGCCGAGTTGACTCTGCCAGAATATTTAGGCTTCGTCAGAGATGTTGACTGAAGGACGATTCCGGAAGGGCCCGCAGCTCCCCCTGCCCCTCGTGTGCGTGAGTGGTGCGTCTGGAAAGAAGTCGGGAGTGGACAGGCTTCATAGTCTGTCGCACTCAAGGACCAGGCAGGCTCATAGCCAGGCTCTGGAAAGGTGGGGGAGGTGCAAGGGGCTGCCACAAGAAACTGCTGGAAGCTCCTGATGGGGTTCTCCCAACCAGATGGTGTCATCCAGGTCGGGACCCTTGGGGGACTTGCGGGCAGGCGGTGGTCTCCCTGCTCTGGGTGGACATTGTCCGCCCTTTGCGTCCATTTGAAGGACCTTGGATGCCTTGTTGGTGTGTGTTCAAGTCTTTCTGTCAACCACAACAGCTTCTGATAACCACAGACACTGACGCGCTTTATCACAGAGCAGTGACCCACCCCCGACAGAACGTTTCAGGCGAAGTTAAAAACTGACATGGTTTTACAAGTGGGTCAGTGACCTCATCCTTCGGATGATCTCTTCAAATGTCCGAGTTCCTCCATCTGGAAAGCGACAAAACACAGTTGGGATAAGGTAATTTTCAGGAATGCCTTGTTTAAACAACGGAGGGCCGACAGGAAGCGTTACACAACAACTAACAATAGATGGTATTTCTAAAGAAAAACTGCAGCAGAGACGCTCGGGAGAGTGGTAAACATGTGCAGGAAGCCGGCCGCCCCTCCCCGCGGAGCCTCCCCAGCCCGTCGGAGGAGACGGAGATGAGACTTCACAAAGTCAGGTAAGGGAAGACGTGGAAGTCCAAAGTCACAAGCTCCAGATGACTCTGGATCCTGAGAAGAAGCAAGCACTCGACGTGATTAACAGTTTTGAAATTTAAAGGGACCAAAAGGCAGCAGCAGTCGATTCTCACTGAGCACCCACCACCATTCATCCACAAAAGGAAAATGTACCAACCCCCCCCCCCAAATACACGCAAGGGAGAGCTCTGGGCCACCCGTCCTCCTCAAGGGACCAGTCTTCGGAAAACGAGAGCGGGTCGGAAGCTCACTTCTGATGTGTCACGGATCTTGTACCACCTCTGGGCCATGTGCTTTATTGAGCATTATTTGGACTCAGAGGCAGGGAGGCTGGGAAGACGGGCAAATAGACCGTGTGCAGGATGGTGTGTCCCGAGGGGCAGAGGCTACAAGGGGAGACCCACAGCCCCTCACCCCTGCTCTGCGCCCCGTGTTTAGCCTGCGACTTGGTGCACAGTGGGTGCTCAGTTCGTATTTCACGCGTGACTGGGGACACTGTAATTAGGTTGGACATTACCCTAAAAAGAAAGAAACAGAACAGTTGTGAGGAGATGGAAGAGGAAATAGGGTACGTTTAGCAATACTTTGCAATTTTTTTCTAGGATAAAACAGCGTGTAGTTGCTTTCTCAGCATCTAGAATATTCTACTCAGTTGGAATATAGTCCCTGTGGCCACTCCCTCGGTCTTCCTTTGTGCCCTTGCAATATTTTGTAAAGAAATTACACTTTTCTCTTTCCTTTAAACTGTTCGCTTTAGGGGCACGTGAGTGGCCCAGTTGGTTAAGGGTCCGACTCTTGATTTCGGCTCCGCTCATGATCTCACGGTTTGTGGCATCAAGTCCCACGTTGGGCTCTGAGCTGATGGCGCAGAGCCTGTTTGGGATTCTCTCTCCCTCTTTTCTGCTCTGCCCATGCACTTTCGATCTCAAAATAAACTTTACAAAGCATATAAGTTGTTCTTTTTAACTGTGTTTAAAAAGCAGCATGTCCTAGAAGTGGTACGAAAGGAACTTGGTGCCAGGTAACGGTAAGTCAGCCAAATCAGAGGAATATTGTATTTCAGAGTGGAGAAGAAGTGGTCAAGTGAAGAAAACAATCCCCTCCTGATTGGGGAAAAAAGAATCAGAAGAGACACTCACGATGTGTCTTTCGGTTTCTACTTAATGAGCATCCTACCTGCTCTAATTATTGTGGGGGTTAGATGAGATCAGTGGAAAGTGTGGAGCACGCGATCTGAACTCACAAGCATGAATGCCTGTCATTTTTTCTCTGTTGGGAGATGGGGGGGCATCCTTGTATGCTTTTTAATATTCTATTTTATAGTTTTTTTTAGGTTTAGGGGAAAATTTGACGGAGAGTTCAGAGAGCCCTCCATGATCCTCTGTCTCTTGGCCACAGCCCCTGCTGCTAACATCTGGCATTAGTGTGGTACATTTATTATTATTGATGAGCTAATATTGATACATTGTTAACTAGAGTCTACAGTGTCTTGGAGCTAACACCGTGTTTTCAGTTCTATGGGTTTTGCCAAATGCGTAATACCAGGTGTCCTTCAAGAGAGTACCCTACAGAGTAGATTCACTGCCCCAAAAATCCTGCGCTCTGCTGTTCATCCCTCCCCCCACCCAATCCCGGCAACCCCAGAGCTTTGTACGATCCCCATAGTTCTGTCTTTTCCGGAATGTCATAGCATTGAAATCATAAAGTATGGAGCCTTCTAAGACTGGCTTCTTTCACTCAGCAATATGCACTTCAGGTCCTTGTGTGTCTTTTCATGGTTCATGGCTCCTTCTCCTTTTTTGCTGAATAACATGCCACATGCGTTCTGAATATCAATCATCAGCCGTAGCTTTAGGCTTTGGAGTTAGGGCAATGTTGTCATTTTAAGCACTATGGTTAGGGAAATCTTGACATTTCAGAGAAGCAGGGTAAATAGAGCAGCTAAAAACATAGCTTTGCTATGAAGCCTACGTGAGGACAGTGATGTTCAGCACTCAGCACTGTTTACTGAGCATCGACTGTAGCAGGGGACAAAGCAGCAAAGGTACGGACGTGGTGCCTGTTGTGTTGCCTCACTGCGCCTCCCTGACACACACAACGCACGCGCACACACACACACACACACACACACAATCTGTTTCACACCCATCCGACACTTTCTGTGCACCACGATCTGATTTAAGTGCCGTCCAAAGGTCTGCTCATTGAAAACCTACAGTGACCGTATGAATTGGTACCATTATTGTCCCGTTTTGCAGAATAAGAACCAGAGGCACAGAGAAGGTAAGCAATGTGCCCCATGTCCCACCGTGGTATAACAGGGGACCCGGATTCAGGCAGTGAGGCTTTAGGTTGAATTCTTCACAGTCACGTTGTGCTGCGTTTAGCGACAATCCAAGGGGAGGGCAGAGGCTACATGAGCATCACAACACCGCACATGGTGGCAGGCCCGGTTGGTTCTGAGAGAGCACCAGGTCCATGTCCTGGGTCCGACGGCAGGGGTGGGAAGGCGGCCAGGAAATGGTTGCTTGAGGAATCAGCACGTGAGAAGCTGTTTGAAATGTAAGAAAGCCATGACTTCCGCTTCCGAAGCATGACTGTGGCTGTCCCTGACTTCTCAATGCCTCAGGTCCTGCCAGATGACCAGAGTGACTCCGTGGCTGGTTTTGGGAGGTCTGGGGGGGATGCATACTGATACCGAGAAGCCACTTCTTACCTGCGAAGAGGGTAGTGATGGCTTTCTTGCTTCCTGCCAGTTCTCACCTGGCTGTCGCCTTGGCCCAGGCCATCACCCTTCCACCCAGGCCTCCACATGGCAGCTCTGATCTCTGATGCTGGGGGGCAGCCACACGACCCTCCTCTGGGAATTGAGGGCTTTTTCCTGACTCTTGAGGAAGAAGGAAGAGAGGGGAGGAAGAGAGAAGCTGAGAGACCAGCTCCGGGGCTGTGGACTGGCCTCAGACCGTGTTTAAGATCACCGGTTTGCTTCTCTGACCAATAAACTGGCTCTGAAGTGGGCGTCCATGGAGAGATCCAAAATGGGGTTTGAGCAATGGCGTCCACAGCGCAAGCACGCAGACCCCCAGGGCACCGTGAGGTGTGGAGCCCCCATTTTTATGTGTTTGGAAAACAACAACAACCCATCTTTGCTCTATTCTAGATTGCGTACTAGGTTTAAGAAATCACACATCAAAGAAAATTTGCCTTCCTGCAATGCAGGAATGTAATTCACCATAAAAAACTGAACTGTTCCACTCATGGATCGATTTCTTGTGTCCGGGAGCAATCTCGGCACAGTATGCCTTTGAGCGGGGCCACAGGGGAAGACAAGTCCATTTACCGGCCCCCTCCCCCCGCCCCCACCATGGCAGGAGTCCTCAAAGGAGCCTGAGTGTCCCTGAACAGCCCCTCGAATCTGCATGTGAAAATGCACCCCTAACAGTAACTCTGCTCCCATCCACTCTGTGATCTTCTGTATCTTATTTGCATGAAATTAGCCTAGAGTTGTCAAAAGGGATAGAACATACCGGAACAGCACTCAGTAATGCCATTGATATTGTCAACTCCCCGTGTCCTTGTGTAGTGTGTTGTCTTGTGTAATCAATTCAACTCTAGTAGGCTCTGGACCTAATGGCCGCACCACTCAGAGGTGAACCCTGGGGTAGCTTGTGTCGACTCTGAAGTCAGGCCGTGGATCCTAAACTGAAAACACACAACGTTTCCCATTGGAAAAACCAAAATTTGTAGGTATTGGTGTTTTTTAAACTTTGTTTTTAATGTTTAGGTTTAAAAGAGAGACAGAGAATGAGAAGAGGAGGGGCAGAAAGAGAGAAAGACAGAAAATGAAATAGCCTCCAGGCTCTGAGCTGTCAGCACAGAGCCCGACTCGGGGCTTGAACTCGTGAATCACTAGATCATGACCTGAGCTGAAGTTGGATGCCTAACCGACTGAGCCCCCCAGGCACCTGGGTAGGCATTCTTTTGACTTGAAGCGACTTGGAAGCCCATGAGAGGGAGTCGCAGGAGAGGGTCATAAAGCCATGCTGGGTACAGTGTTGGGTCCTGGGCAATAGTCAATGGCATGGAGGGGGACATCAGTCTTTTCGCTGCCAGGACTAAGGTCCCCTTCACAGGGTGACTGTACACACACACCAAGCAGTTTGCAGTCTCTGGGGTGTGATTTCAGTGGCTCCAGTAGGAAAGCCTGTGATCTACAGAAGTCTACAATAAGAGGTTCACTGGGGGACCTGGGCTAGGGGAAAGAAAGGTCACCGCTCCAGAGGCTCCAGAGAGGTCACCACTGTGACAGGCAGGAAGTGCCATCAACTTGGAAATCTTCCTGGAGCCCACCCTGCTCAGCAGTGTCACCCAGGTATCTCTGCCATCCTAATGAGGGTCACATTCTCAGCACATGGCTGCCTCTCACTGGCCACGCCAACCCTGCGTGAGGTGACCATCGTTAAAGACCACCCTTGCAAAGTCGGGTCCCCTGTGAGAGCCACATCAGTGCTCTTACTTCTTATTATCTTCAAAGACAGGGTCCCTGACGGGAGGAGTGCCAGGCGGCCAATGGGTGGGCATGGACTTGGCCGTCATGGGAGGGTCTGCGCTGACCTGACTCTCCTGGTGGTGAGGGCAGCCTGTGCCTGGACACGCAGGACCAGACGCCCACGCTGGGTGGCTGAGCTCATGCCCGCTCTTCTCCCGGCTCTGACGGTACTCTCTCCTCCCCTAGAGATGGGCTCAGTGCTTCAGAGGGGTGCACAGGGAAGCACAACCATTTCACCGGGTACCGTAGAAACAGCAAAAGAGTGAAAGGATCACTCCAACAAGGGCTGAGGATGATTGTTTCACGAGGAGTGAAGCCAAGGGACTTAAGCAGCCACATTCCTCAGGATCGTGGAGATTTGTACTGAGTAGATGGTGAAGACACCATCGGGTCACTGCGTGCGACCGTCAAGGCCCGTCAGTGGGGAGGACTCTGATGATCCTGCAACTCCTCACAAGACAACTCTTGTTGGGCGACCGTTGGCAGATGACAAGACCCTTGAGGTGATTGACGGCCCCTAACTGGAAACGCACAGGGGACAGGACACTCTGCACCACCTGCGTCCCAGGCTGTGGGTGTTAAAGGTCGGCTCGTTCAGAGCGTCACAGTCTCAAATTGCTGTGGCCCCGTGGAGGCTAAGGGGGTCATCCCGGTGTCAGCAAGGCCACAAGGAAGCAAGCACGTTTACACACCCGAGATCAGACCGAGGGTGGGCATGGCTCTTTGGGGGCCCGTGTGGCAGTAAGTGTCAGAAGGCGCAAGACCCTTACCCCTGAGCCTTCCACACCCAAGAATTTATGGGACACACGCACGGGATTATGTTCGCTGCTGTGTGACTTATGAGACAGAAAAGTCTGAGACAGGGCAAATGCCCAAAAACACAGGCATGACAAAATCGATGATGTACCTCTAAGAGCTCTGTGTCCTAAAGCATCACATTCTAGAACAGTGGATGACAGAAAAAAACAGTCCCGTGTAGGGTGAAGTGAAAACTCACCAAACAGTACCAGTCTCATTCCATTTTTAAATGAAATAAAACGCCAAATTAAAACGTAAAAAGTAAAATGCTTTAAAATATCGAGACGTGGTCGGCAGAATTCTAAGCACGACCCCCAAGACCCCACGAGGACGGCTTGGAACGGGCGAGGAGGGCGAGGTGCCACGCGATGGCCCTGTTATGCCAAGACTCAGGCGCCTGACAGGGAAAGGGCATCCCTGTGACCCCCTCCATCCCGCGGGACCCTGTAAAGAGCGTCTTTCAGCTGAGTGCGGAGAGGAAGTCAGAGGCACGTGAAGGCCCAGTGAGGGGGAAGTGGACAGCGAAAGAGAAGGACCAGAGAGAAGCCATCTCAGAGGCAAGAAAAGGGGCCCTGGCCTTGCAGACGCGAGCAACTGAATTTGGCCAAGGACCTGAACGTGTCTGCAAGTGGGTTCACGCCCCAGAGAAGAGCCCAGCCTGAGGACAGCTGGGCGCTGTCTGGGGCCCCCGAGCTGAGCCCCCGTTGGCCGTGTGGACGTCAGACCTACAGAGCTGCACGCTGGTACCCGCCGCCCGAAGCTGCGGCACGTGTGATGGGACTGCACCTCTAAAATGTGCCAAAGAAAAGGCGGAACGAAGGAAAACCCAAGTAATCACGGCAGATGGGCTCAGCGACAGAATGCTCCTTTCTCTGTGCGCTTGCAGAGCGAGGATGAGCTCCCTTTGAATTCGGGGGAGAAAAGATACCTTTAAACAACAAAATGGGACGAAAGTGTAATCACGTATTTGCAAAAGAGGAGGTGACGTGACGTGCGCTCGTTCAGAAGGCCCAGATTTGAAAGGAGAAAACTTCCTTCTCTAATTAACAATTACACGCAGGGGGTTCTGATCCAAAAGGTGACTGTGATTCGGGAAGAGGGATGCCCTTTGCGTGTGAGGCCTCCTCGCGTGTGATCTTTTCCATCGTCACCAACGGGGACACGGAGATTATTGGTGCAACCATAACGAAACAGTATTTATCTGTTGACACAAATAATCAGTTGTTCGGTGCATGAAAGAGTTATTTTCAAACACGACCCGGGCTTATACCCAGGAGATCCCCGCCAAGGTAACCGTAAAACAGTTCCTGGTCCCTGCAAGGGCAAGGGGGCGCCAAGGGGGGGCCCTTCAAGAGCTGCCCCTCGCGGCTCCCCGGACGGCTGACCCGGCCCAGGCTCCACCGGGATTTGCTCCTGTGCACATGTGAAGTTGTGACAGCGACCACGGGCACACACTGGGTCACCACAGTGATCACAGCCAGCACTCGCTCACGTCATCATCCTGGTCGTTCAGCCTCAGCTCCTCACTTGTTTCCCTACCAGCACAACCGCAATCGGGCAGCCCCGACCACACAGCCCTGGCCCAGATATGGAGGTGGAGCCCCACTGGGTCCACAGGTGCCCGTCACCCCATGCCAGGAGCATGTGGCTTGCACACTCCCGCTTGTCCCTCGGCCGGGGTCCAAGTGGGCTTCTCCGAGCATTCCTCTGCCCAGGGGTGGGGGCCAACCATTCTGGGCGGGGGGCACTGGACAGGACGGTGGCTTTCTCCAGATGTACGGGGTACTGGACCATTTTCTAGACACTATGGTGGACACGGGAAATAGCGACCACGGCATCTGTTCTCAAGGGACCCGTGGTTTTGCCTTACAGACGTCACATCACCCATAAAACATGTTGCGAAAGGACACGAGCTGGCACGTGAAAGGGGAGGGGTGGGGGAAGGTGGGGGGAAGAGGTGAGGGTGTGGGCAGCCAGAGGTCAGCGCGGGTAGGAACCCCGGGGTCCAGAGGCAGGGGGGTGACGTGTCGTCATTTAAAGGTGGGACTAAGAACCACAGGCACGGAGACTGTGGGCATCAAGGGGAAGGAGGGAAATGTTAGAAACTTGGGGAAACGTGAACACAGATATAAGTGAGAAAACATCACAGAGACGGAGCAGATGGAGAAAGTGTGAAGTGAACAAATTTCTCCACTTCCGCTGGGAACTGACACATGCCGCCCAGATCAGATAAATAAAAAAAGTCAATTAAATATATTCATTCACTCAACAAGCTTTTTGGGGGGAAGCAGGCACCGCGTGTGGTCTGGGGCAGACAGCCGAGAAGCGGGCGAAGGCCAGGGCCTCGCACAGTCCGTGATCCTGTGGGGGCAGCAGACGGCGCGTAAGTGAGGCCACAGTGACTTGGTGTCCCTGTGAGCAAGTGGACAATGAAAAGACAGACATGTGAGGACCGATGGGGAGCGGGGGTCACCTGGGATTCTGGCATCAAGGAAGACCTCTCTGAGGAGGTGACGTTTGCCCTAGACCTGAAGGGGGAGATGAGGCGGCCTTGTGTGGACGTGGGGGAGAACGTTCCAGAACAGGTGCAAAGGCGCTGGTGGGGAAGGACCCGCAAGCCTGACTGAAAGAACAAAGGTCACTGTGGCAGGTACAGGAGGAGAGGGAGGGACAGGATAGAGTCCGTAGGAAGACGGGCAGGGGCGAAGATGACTGTAGTCTGTCGTGCAAACAGAGACGCTCTTGGGAGACAGACCCTGTCCGGCCTTGTGCAGGAGTGCGCAGATAAAGGGGCGCTGCCCGGGCTGGGGTCTGGATCCGGCCGCCATGGCAGAGGCCTACCTCGTCGGCAGTGGAGAGGAGATGGAGTCTCATTCTGAGAATACTCAGATCAGCGAAAAGTCTCACGCAGGATGGTGACGGCCCTTCTCCATGCTGGGACTAGACGGACTTTGGAGGGTGAGTGTGTGCCGGGGGTGGAGTGGGGGAGGGGTAGAAAGGCTGGGACATGCAGGTGTCAGAGGAGGAAGAGAAAAGGATTCAAGTCTATTTTGGAGAAGGAATGCTGGATTCAAGTTTCTGGACACGGACAGGGGAGAACTAGGGATGATATCACAATGCCTGGCTTTGACAAAGACGGAGAGTGTGCTCTCTCTCCCAAAGTGTGTAGGAACGTGGAAGGAGGGTGTCTGGGAGGCAGAGACCCTAGTTTGGTCCTGGTGTATCAAGCTGAAGTTACTCATGCAGACTCCCAGTAGTTAGAATCAAGGAGGCAGTCGACGGCCAGGTCCAGAGCCCCAGGGAGAAAGCTCAAATGGACCCTGTACATTTCAAGATAACACAGCAGCCACTTGAAGAGTATAATATGATAACGTAAAGATTAGGAGGTAGGAGGAGTGTTTGTTTCCTTGTAGGGAATCGATATTGTTAAAGTTGGTGAGTGTAAAAAGCGGGGGGCAGTTTCAGAAACTTATTAAAAGTTGTAAGGCTAATCCTGAAATTGACTGTAAATCTTCCAAATTATCAAAAGGAAAATAGTGACACACTCAAACAGAGAAGCTGTATAGCAAGACATAAGGGGAGCACAAAAACCATAGAGGACGCGAAGAGTAATGAGGCGCAGAGTTAAAGGCAAATGTATCTGTAATATCGAGTCATGGACAAACCGCTTTACTACAAGGAAAAATGATTTTCAGACTGAATCAAAACCCTCCTGGAAGCTGTGTATAAAAACAAATGACCAAGAGGGACGTCTGGGTGGCTCAGTCGGTTGAGCGTCCAACTTCGGCTCAGCTCATGATCCCACAGTCTGTGAGTTTGAGCCCCGTGTCAGGCTCTGTGCTGACAGCTCTGAGCCTGGAGCCTGCTTCAGACTCTGTGTCTCCCTGAAAAATAATTAAACATTAAAAAAATTATTTTGATGATAAAGAGAAAACAACCCAGAACACATGAAATTACAAACGACAGGCAAAGATGTATTTGGCAAACACGATTAGAAGAAAGCGAGGTACCACTGGTAATAACAGAGAAGATGTAACTTGAGGCAAGCCTCACTCTACCACACACACGAGCCCTCATCGATGTTTACGTCCCAAGTCATCCAGGATCAAAATTCACCAAGCAAAAAAGGAGGAAAGCAAGGGGAGAAGCGGGAACACAACAGCGGTGGGAGACAACCCAGCCACCAGCTCCTGAGAAGTGTTTTCAAGTGGAGAAAAAGTGACTACAGCAAACGATTTTCAACATGCAGTGCGTACCAGAATGATATGTGATGCTCCTTAGAATGCCATTCGGAAGATTCTAGTCCTGTAGGTCAGCAGCACGGCTCAGGAATCTGAAGCTAAAACGCTCTCCAGATCATTCTGATGCACAGACCACACTGTAAAAGAAAACGATGTAGAAAATCTGAATGGCACACTGAAAAAGGTAAATCTAATGGACTGGTATTGAACATTGTGCTGGGGGGGGAGGCCGGGAGAGGGGGGAGAATACAGTTTATCTTCAACTGCTCATAAAATATTTACAGATTACATACAAAGCCCTAAATAGAACTTTTTAAAAAATCCTGTAAAGCAGAAATAATTCAGATAACAGTTTCAAACCAAAATGCAATGAGGAGAAAGACAAGAAAATTAACAACCAGAAAAACTCAAACATCGAAAATGTTTTACTTTCTATCATACAAGATCACAAATTCCATCTCCAAGACGTACTCAAAATCAAAACTGCACAATACCTAAACAGTAATTTTTTAAGTTTATGTATTTATTTTGAGAGAGAGAGAGAGAGAGGGAGAGAAAGAGAATCCCAAGTGAACTCCACACGGTCAGCACAGAGCCCTATGGGGGACTCGATCTATGAACCAAGAGATCATGACCTGAGCCGAAATCAAGAGTCAAGACACTAACCTACTGAGCCACCCAAGCGCCCCAGTAATGATATGTTTTAATGTACGCAACAAAACTCATGACACTTCACTAAGTAGCACTCAGTGGAAAATTCTGTGCCCCAAGTACTTTCATTACTAAACACCAAAGAATAAAAACAAATGAAAAGGAGGAAATTGCATCTCATATCTTACCCCGATTTCATTTTACCTCCCTCACTACCAGTGAAATTGGGCCGTGGCCGACTCACACACTCATTCGCTATTTCCTTGTCTTTAGTTTTGTTCTGTTCTTGTGTTTGAACTATTCATGTTTAGGCTGTTGGTCTCCCAGGCTTCTACAAGTTATTTACAGTTTTCACTACCTCAAGGTCATGAACGCATTTTCTTACACAATAAAAGATGCTGTCTTAAGATACTTTAAAACTCAAAAAAAAAAGTGCAGAGAAGAACGTAACAGATATGCATGTATAATAAGTGGCCAGTCCTAACACACTTTAGTATTATGCCATTTTTTGTTTAAATTTTCTTAGATGTTAAGCATTCCGTGTGGGAAGTGTGGTGGGTCACGTGGCGGTTCATGTGGTGGGTCACGTGGTGGGTCACGTGGAGGGTCATGTGGTGGGTCACATGGCGGTTCATGTGGAGGGTCTCATGGTGGGTCACGTGGTGGGTCACATTGAGGGTCACATTGTAGGTCATGTGGCAGGTCACGTGGTGGGTCACGTGGTGGGTCACGTGGAGGGTCACATTGTAGGTCACGTGGTGGGTCACATGGCGGGTCACGTGGAGGGTCACGTGGAGGGTCATGTGGAGGGTCTCGTGGTGGGTCACATTGAGGGTCACATTGTAGGTCATGTGGTGGGTCACGTGGTGGGTCACATTGTAGGTCACGTGGTGGGTCACGTGGAGGGTCACGTGGTCCACCTCTCCCTGGATTCTCTCCATAAGGGAGACCCAGACACAGGAAAGTGCAGTCTCTGCTCTGAGCATCCGGAGCCCCTGACTGTGATTCTCTCTCTCTCTCTCTCTCTCCAAACAAATAAGTAAATATTGAAAAAAAAAAAAAGAAACGTCCCCAAGGGGGCATCAACAAGGGCACGGGTTGGGACGAGCCCTGGGCGTTGTGTGTAAGTGAGGAATCACTAAATCCCATTCCTGAAACCATCATCACACTACACGTTAACTAACTTGGATGTAAATTTTTAAAGGTTAATAAAATTTAAAATAACTAAAAATTTAAGGGAAGAAAAGAAATACCGCCGCCAGAAGTGAAGACGGTGCCTGGAAGGGGGACTCTGCACTTTGCAGTCCTGGGGGAGTCACGGTAGAGGCCGCGGCCACCGCGGGCGAGAACGCCCAGCAGCCCGGGCCTCCTGGCGGAGCCTCCTCGCAGTGAGGAAGTCATCTCACCAAAAACGGGGAGAGAGGAGCATGAATCTGGTCAAACCTTGTGCTCCAACTGCCAATTATAGGGAGCACAGGGAACAGAGGAAGAGTCAGTGAAATCCTGTCTGAGGAAACCTGTAAGACACATTATCCACTTTTTTCACAAAAACGTATGGGGTGGGGTGACTGGAGGACTGTGACAGGAACAGTCCTTATCTGGGCCCCGATTCAGACACGCTGTTACAAGGTGATTCTAAGATAATGGCCTACATGAACGCTGCCTGGCTGTAGAGAGCAGGTGCGGTAACGGAAGCTTCTAGACATAATGCTGATACATTCATGGATGAAATTTTATTATGTCCAGGGGGGTGCATGGGCCAGGGATACTTTTTAAATTTTTTTTTAACGTTCAATTATTTTTGAGAGAGAGACACAGGGTGTGAGCAGGGGAGGGGCAGAGAGAGAAGGAGACGGAATCCAAAGCAGGCTCCAGGCTCCAGAACCGTCAGCACAGAGCCCTACACGGGGCTCGAACTCGTGAACCGTGAGACCACGACCTGAGCCAGAGTCAGAAGCTTAAGTGACCGAGCCCCCCGGGCACCCCAGCAGGAGTACTGATAATGGTTGAAGTCGGGGTCTTTGTCATGGTGACGTCCGTCTGACATCAGCGGCTCCCTGGGCCTCTGCCCCGAGCCTCGTGCTGTGGACGGGCAGCAGCAGGCCGGGCAGAGGAGACGGTTCCAGAAGGCAGGATGCACCCTGAAGAGGGGGCCCGTGAAGGGTCATTAGGCTTTGCTCTCTACTTTAACAAGTGCTTTCGAATTTCCATCACTGAAGAGGGGTAAGATAATAGGAAATGTCCACTCTGTGTCCACTCTTTGAGGGAGGCTTGGAGGCCAACTCCCAAGTCGGACACACTGGACACACTGAAGGTCAGGAGAGATTTGAGGTGGCAGGGTGCCCCCCCATCTGGGAAGAGGCAGATCTGAAGCGTCCCAGCTTGGACCCGCCTCCCTGGTGACAAAAGCCAGACGGCAGGTGCGATGGGCGCCCAGGGGTGAGCGCGGCGGGGTGAGAAGTGTGGGGGCGGCCATCTCCGGCCCGCTTTCAGGGCTCCAGGGCTCCCCCTACAGGAAGCCCCGCGGGTCCTCGTCCTTCTCATGGGAGGCAGGGTCCCTGCACCGAGGGCAGGGAAAGGAGAAGCAGCCCCTGGGAACACGCCCCCGCCTGTGGGGGTGGGGGGAGACTTGGCCGGAATCCCCTGCTTCCCCCCTGCCCCTCCCTGCAGCCCCCTGCGGCTTCATGGGACAGGCAGGGGTGCGGCAGCCGGGGCAGGACGGGCAGGAGGACAAGAAAGCTGGCCCGCGGGGGAGATGCTGCTGAGGGTCACAGCCCAGAGGCACAGGCCAGCCTAGGCCGAGGTTCGAATCTGCGATTTAGAATCGCACACACACGCCACGCACATCCCACACTTGTACACGCGCATTCACACGTGCACACCTATACACACACGTACTGAAGACATATACACTCACACCCCTAAACACATACACACATACCACCATACACACTACACACACGTGCAGACCTGTACACACACACACACCACCACACACACACCCCTATACACACACACACACACACACACACACACACACACACACACACACACCAGCAGGTATGATCCTAGTGGCCCTGGTGGAAAGTGCGCAGACGTGGGTTCTCTCCGACAGAGAACCCTCTGGGGGGGGGGGGCCCACAGCAAGGAGGGCGGGTGAAAACAAGGACGCCGGCGGGACCCTAAGTTTCCGGCACCAACGTCCACAGCAGACATTCAATGCTGTTCAGCCTCTGCCCGGGTTAACAGAACTGCTCAGGCTGGAGCCCTTGTCCCTCCGTTCCCGTGCACAGGGCCGCGTGCTAGGCTGCTCCCACCACACCGGAGCGCAAGCCAGGTGGAATTAAAAACACAGTTGAGGAGACAAGGCACGCGTCGGCACCAGACCCAGAAACGACCTGGAAGTTGAAATGATCACATGGGGATTTAAAAGAACACAATTCATATGTTAAGGGCTCTGGTGGAAAAATAAACATCACGTTAGAGCAGGTGGATAAAGGGGAGAGATGAAATTGTAAGAAAGTATCAAAATGAAGTGCTATAAATTAAAAAAAAGAAAAAAACATGGCAGAAAGGCAGAGTACCTCCGAAGGGCTTACTTAGGATGGGGAACCGGGACAGACTCATGCCCAGAGAAGACAGGTTAATCGAAACTTCCCAAACTGAAAAGCAAAAGGAAGAAAGAATTTAAAAAAAGTAACACCCAAGAACTTCAGGATAATATTGAAGAGTATAATAAATGTGTGTTAGGAATACAAAAAAAATAAAAAGAAAGGAAAAGAAAGCACAGTGCAGAAGAAGTGTTTGGAGTAGTAATCCCAAGAACTTTCCAAAATTAATGACAGACCCCTTAGTTTTAAATGTATATTGTTAACTGTAGGGCCACCACAAAAAAAAAAATAAATTAAGAGCTATAATTCATATGCTAAGAGAGGAGAGAAAATGGGATTATATAAAATGCTCAATTAAACCCAGAGAAGAGGGGCACCTGGGGGGCTCAGTCGGTTAAGCATCGACTTCAGCGCAGGTCATGATCTGGGGTTCATGGGTTCGAGCCCTCTGTCCAGTGAGCTCGAGCCCTGCCTCAGCCTCCACGCTCTCTCTCCCTTTCGCTCTGCACCTGGCTCACTTGCATGCTGTCTCTCTCAAAAATAAATAAGTAAATAAGCCAATAAAGAAATAAGAATTAAAAAATAACAGAGAAGAAAGAAGGGGACGTGTGACCACAGAACCAGCAAATACAAGGCAGCAAAGGGGCGGATGTTAGTCCAAGCGCGCCGCTAACCACCTTAGATGTGAATGGTCTGAGTGCACTCGTTAGAAGACAGAAAATGTTCGAGATGATTAAAAAAACAACAACTCTGGGCTGTTGTACAGTTTATTGATTTACTGAGAGAGAGAAAGAGCGAGAGCAGGGGAGGGACAGAGAGAGGGAGACAGAGAACCAAGCAGGCTCCATGCTGACACCACAGAGCCCAGTGCTGGGCTCAATCCCACGAACCATGAGATCACGACCTGAGCTGAAACCAAGAGTCGGACACTTAACGGACTGGGTCCCCCAGACCCCGCCCTCTTGAGCTGGTGACATAGAGACGTGAGAAGTAAAGAACGGGGAAAATGACACCACACTGCCGCTCATCGAAGGGAATTTCAGGTAAATCAGACAGAATTGTCAGGGTGAGAGACGGGCATGATGTGGTCATAAAGGGGTCAATTCTCCAAAACCACATAACAGCCCTAAACGGCCATGACCCTGACATCGGACCATCAGAACACGGGAGGCAGAACGAAAGAAGGAATGTTCTAGCATGAGCTGCAGACATCAACACTCCTCTTCAACACTTGGTAGACTGAGCGGACATCAGTAGGGGCATGGATGACTTGAGCGGCACTGTTACTGATCCCGATCCAACTTACCCTTACAGAGACTGCCCTCGCCAGCAGGGCAGACGTGAACACCCACCAGACAGCACCGTCCGGGCCCTTCCAGACCACGCTGGAACGAAACCAGCAAATGACAACAAAAGGAAGTCTGGACAATCCCCCAATATTTGGAAGTTCAATGACACACTTGTATAGAATGCGTTTGCCGAAGGAGAAGGCTCAGGAGACACGTTGTGGTGGTCCCGCAGGATCTGAGACGTGCCTGCAAATCTGCGTCTTCATTTTGCCTTGGCGAGGCTTTCACCCGTGGGAAGGCATCATTTCATGATTTTCTGACTCCTAGCGTGTCAAGTGTTTTGAGCTTAAGTACTATTCTCTTGTAAGTAGTTTTTTTTCTTCTGATAGTTTTAGACATTTGTCTTTACATCCCTGAAGCTTTACATCACACTTGGTATCCAGGTGGCGTTTATTTCATTTACCCTGCTCCGTGCTCGGTGCACCTTCCGGTTTCTAGAAAATTCTTAGACTTTAATTCTTCAAATATTAATTCTTCCCTCTGTTTGAACTCCTCCTTCTGGAGCTCTTTCTTAGAGACTTAGACTCGACTGTTTGGTGGGGCATCAGTGTTCCTTAATTTTCTTTGTGTGTATTTAAAATACTAGTCTCCCTCCCTCTCCCTAACTCTTTTCTCCCCCTTCCCATCCCCAAAGGAAAAAAAAGAGATAAAAACCGAGAGGGAAACAAACCATAAAAGACCTTAAATACCGAGAACAAAATAAGGGTTGCTGGTGGGGTGCTGGGTGGGGGTTAGGGCTAAACGGGCAGGGGGCCGGAAGGAGGACCCTTGTTGGGCTGAGCACTGGCTGTTATATGTAAGTGATGAATCCGTGAGTTCTGGTCCTGAAATGAATACTACATGGTATGTTAACTAACTCGAATATAAACAAACACATTATCTTAAAAAATAAAATAGAATACTTGTCTCTCCGTTAGGTAGACAGAATGAACTCTTTCCTGTTATCTCTACTTTAGCACTTTCCCATGTGTTCAGCATAGGATGTTTCCTATTCAGTATCTTCCTGTATTTCAAAATTACAGGTCTGGTTTTTAGGGCAGTGAAAGTGTTCTGTAAGGTATTGTGATGGTCTAGATAGATGACCTTATACATTTGTCAAAACCCATAACATGGACAACACATAGAGTGAAACTAATATAAACTAGCGATTTCAGCTCAGTTGTAGAGAATGTGCGGCACTAATGCAAGACCTTAATAATCAGAGAATCTGTGGGGGTAGACAGAACGTAACAATGTGTCAGATCTTTGGGTACTTTCTGCCCTTTTTTCTGTAAACCTCAATCTGCTCCAAAAATAAAATCTAGGGGCACCTGGCTGGCTCAGTTGGTTGAGCATCCAATTACGACTCAGGTCATGATCTCACAGTTTGTGGGTTTGAGCCCCGCATCAGGCTCTGTGCTAGCAGCTCGGAGCCTGAAGCCTGCTTCAGATTCTGTGTCCCCCGCTCTCTCTGTACTCCTCCCCTGCTTGCATTCTGTCTCTCTCAAAAATAAACATTTAAAAAATAAAAAACAAAATCTCTTATTTTTTAAGACTATATATCTTATTTCCCAGATTCTTAATTAATTTAAAAACTCAACACTTACTGTCTCATTCCTGGCTTTGTGTTTTCTGATGTTTTGTTTCTTTTCAATAGATACTATTCTTTCATTTATGTCTTTGAGGATTCTGACATAATTTTAAAAATTATTTTAAAGGTTCTACCTAAAAAAGGAATTTCATAGGGATTAAATTACTTTCAAAATTTGTATTTGGTCCATGATTCGATTTCCTAATGTGATTTAGAACTTTGGCTTGGAAGTTCGTTTTGATTCTGTATTTTCTCAAAATCTCCCCGTGCTCCCTCAGTCTTGCCGGGCCTTACGTGGAGAGGCAGATGTGATGGTGATAACCCCAAGCCCCGCCCTACAGAAACGGCGGGGACCTTCAGGCCCTTCTCCATGCCGGTACGCAGCTCGTGTCCGGAACTAGTCAAGAGGCGTATTTGGTTTGTTTCGCCCATCTCCTTTCACGAGTGAGCGTGGCCCTGCAATCCGCTTCTGAGCCTGACACGGAGAGCCTGCTCACACATCAGGAGCAAGAGGGGGCCGTCCTGGGCGAGCCGGGATGTCAAGCCTCCTTACCACTCACAACCCCGATTCTTTTCCACTCGTTTCTGGTAAATATGTCCATTTTATCTGGTGAGTAGCCAACTACAATTTATTCCTAAGCCCATTCTTTTTTCCCTCAATTTGGCATGCAGTTTGTAGTTATATGTAAAGTCCCCTACTACCACGGTTCTGATTCAGGATTTCGTGCTTTCTTCGGTAGACGGAGGTGTCCCTCCCTCTGTCAACATCAATAGCTCCCTGTGTGTGTCTCAGTCAGGACTGCGTTTGACTGCATGTTACAAAAAGCTGGTCACAGTGGCTTCACTGGAGTTCGATGTTCTCATGTAATGAAAACGCCGGAGCCGAATGGCCAGGTCAGGCACGGAAAATCCAAGATGGCATCTGTGACCCGGAATCATTCTTGCTGCCAATGCTGCCACTTGTCACCTGGCGTTTGGGTCCTCATGGCTGCCAGGCGGCTGAGGAGCCTCATATCATAGAATAAAGGTGGAGGGAACAAGGCGAAGGGAAAAACTAATCGGTATCTAACCCCAATGTGTCCCTCTTTGTCAGGAAAACTATACTTCTCCCCAAAGCCTCACGTGGCAAACTTTACTTAAATCTGATTGACCAAAACCATGTCACAGGGCCGCTTCAAGAGCAGAGGAGACTGGGAAGCTGAAAATTTTACCTCTCCAAATAAATTTAGGATGGTCTTCATAAATAAGAAGAGAGAATGAAGATCAGACAGACCACCCGCAGTGTGTGGGACAGCAAATTTGTAATATTCTTATCTCTGTATAGAATCCCCATCTCTCTTCCTAACGATATTTTGGGTATTCGTGCACATTTCTGGTTCCATGTGAATTTTAAAATCAGAAAGTCAATTTCTATGAAAACTTTGGTTGGATTGTGATTGTTATTCATCGCCCTTGGAAATGAACTTTGGGAATGAACCTTCTCACTTATTAAATTGTCTTCTAGCTCACCCAGTAATATTGCACAGATTTCTCTGTGTAGATCTTACACTTACTATGTTAGGTTAATTCTTGCAGATATTAAAATTTTTCTGCTACTGTTGATCATTTTTCTTTCATGGCCCTGTCCTGGAGTATTGCCATCTAGGCGATAATGTTACTGATTGTTTGTATTTATCTCGTGTCTGACAATCTGCTTGAAGTAACTTATTGAAATGGATAGTTTGCCTTTCGGCGTTCTTTTTCTTAGATAGAAATCACGTCATCTGAAAAATCATATTACTGTGTCTTCCTTGCTGATGCTCGTAGCTCTTCTTGTTGGCTATTGCGTTGGCTCAAATCTCCAGCATAATGTTGAAGAGAGGTAGGGACAGGCCAGGTCTGTGTCTGACCTTCATCAGGGCACTGCCGATGTTTGCTGCCAGCCTTTAGCACCCATTGCTGACTGAAGCTGGTTCCTGCTACAACCAATTTTTCCAAAGCACACCTATTCTTTTATCATTAGTGTCAAATTGAAGACAAAACAGATTTTGGCTTTGAAGAGCATCTGTACTGAAAACATTGACTGGCATTTTGCTAGTTTTGAAAACATTCCCCATTCCTTGTGTTAATTCCTTAGTTTAATATTCTAAGGGCTTCCCAAGCAGCATTGACTTATAAAATTTTATTTCCGATGTTCTTTTCCTGTTTTGATATCAGATTTATCCTGCCGTAATTAACTCCATTATTTTTATTTTTGTTAAAAAGTGAATTGTAAAGACGCCTGGGTGGCTCACTCGGTGAAGGTCTGACTTCGGCTCAAGTCATGATCTCATGGTTCGTGGGTTCAAGCCCTGTGTCAGGCTCTGTGCTGACAGCTCAGAGCCTGGAACTTGCTTAGGATTCTGTGTCTCCCTCTCTCTCTGCCCCTCCCCCCTCACACTCTGTGTGTGTGTCTCTCTCAGAAATAAACATTAAAAAAAAAGTGAACAGTCTCCCACCCCCAAATTTATATGTTGATGGCCACCCCCCATGTGACGGTATGTGGAGATAGGGCCTCTGAGGAGGTTATTGGGCTTACATGAGGTCTAGGGGGTCTTTCCAGTGGGACAGGACTGGTGTTCTTTTAAGAAGAGGAAGAAGCACCAGAAAACCTCCTCTCCCAGTGTTTTGCATTCATCCAGCGAGAAGAAGCCAAGTGTAGATAAGAAAAAAAGAGGCAAGCCAGTTCACACTGAATTTTTTTTGGAGACTTAACCTTGGACTTCTCGCCTCTGGAATGATGACAAAATTAACTTCTGGTTTATAAGTCAATGAGCCTGTGTTCTTTTGTGACGGCAGCTCAAGAAAATGAGCGTAATCTTTTCTTTTTTTGTATTGGAAATAGAGGATAAAATCTTTCTGTTCTTTGGAGGTTTAGTAGAACTCATCTATAAAACCATTTGAATATCTATTCTAGAAGATACTTGACTACCATTTAAAATGTTCTTTTGACTCGTGATCTATTTAGTTATACTAAGCCTTTTTGAGCTAAATTTGGCAAACTTGAGCATGTTAGAAAATTATAAATATTCTTTAAGTTTTTAAATTTTTAAAAATGTTTTATTTATTTTTGAGAGAGAGAGACAGCATGAGCAGGGGAGGGCCAGAGAGAGAGAGAGAGACACAGAATCTGAAGACAGGCTCCAGGCTCTGAGCTGTCAGCACAGAGCCTGACATGGGGCTCGAGCCCACAAACCATGAGATCATGACCTGAGCCGAAGCCAGACACTCAACCGACTGAGCCATCTAGGCATCCCGTCTTTAAGTTTTTAAATGTATTGGTACAAAGCTGTACATTTTGTTATCCTGTTCTTTTATTTTATTTTAAAAAAGAATCTTTTTAAAAATTATTTATTCATTTTAAGAGACAGAGAAAGAGAGAGAGAGCAGGGGAGGGAGGGACAGAGAGAGGGAGAGAGAGAGAATCCTAGGCAGGGTCCACACTGCCAGTGCAGAGTCTGATGTGGGTCTTGAACTCAAAAACCATGAGATCATGATGACCTGAGCCAAAATCAAGAGTCAGACACTTAACCAACTGAGCCACCCAGGCACCCCTGTCCTGTAATTTTAAATCTCCTCTGATCTATGATCTATAATTACACCCTTTTTCTATCCTGTTGTTTTTTTGTTGTGCCTTCCCCCCCCCCCCCCCCATCAGACTTGTCCAAGATATGTCTGCTTCCTTGCTTTTTTCAAACAATTACTGTACTGGGTTGAATGGTGACTCCAAAAACATATGTTTAAATCTTAATCGCCAGAACCTGGGAATGTCACTTTATTTGGAAAAAGAGTCTTTGCAGGTGTCATTAAGCATGCTAGATGAGAAGGCCCTCCTGGACCATCTGTGTGGACCCGACACCCAATCAGAAGGGCCATAAGAGAAAGGCAGGGGGTGGTTCAAGACGGGAGGCGGGAGACTCAGACACGGAAGAGGAGGCAAAGTAATGAGGGAGGAGATGGACATTGAAGGGATGTGGCCACATGCCAGGGACGCGGAGGACCACCGACAGCCACCAAGAGCCGGAAGAGGCAGGAAGGACTTTCCTTGGGGCCTCCTGAGGGAGCACAGGCCAGCCCGGACCTTGATCTCAGACTTCTGGCCGCCTCCACTGCGGGAGGATAAATTCTTGTTGTCTAAGCCACCGTGTCCGCAGTGATTTGTAGTGAGAACCCCGGAAACTAACACGGTCATCTCATGATTTTTAATGATCGACTCAAGTTTTCCTCCGGTTTTGTTACTTTCTGCATTTTGTTTTGTAATGTTTTGGATTTTTACCTGTATTTCATTTTTAGTTTAAAAAGCTTATAATGTCGAACTTAACCTCATTTTCCTGAGGGCTTGACTTTGTGTTTCTGTATGTCACCTGGAAAAATGTGAAATCGTGGTACCGACACACTAATTGCGTTCCTTTACGGCTCCAAGTACAGTGTAGCTTAACAAGCTCTCCTCTGTAAGCATCGCCGAGTAACTCTCCCACAAATCAAGGACCAGGAGGAGTTTTCACCCAAGATGCAGGAGAAGCCACAAGCAGAGCCTCGACGACAGGCTTGAGGGCGCAGATGAGAAGTTCCCAGGCAGGAAGCGATGAAATCCGTTTACTCATTGCTCTTACGCAGTGTAACATCTCATTTCCATTCTAAATCTTTCTATATTGCCCATATGCTTAGGATGGATGAGGTATTTTTGCAGTTTTCAGGATATAAGTAAAATAGTACTTTTGGATTTATGATGCTTTCCGGAGGGTGCCCAATGTACTCACACCATATGCCACGCATAATGAGCCAGATGCTCATTTCTTTTCGCTTCTCTATTTCATAACTACAGAGTTGAGCGGCGTCTGCTGGGCTCTTGCACAGGCACAACGAGGAAGCACAGAGTCATTCCTCCAGGGAAAACCCTCGAACAATCAGGAGTAGGGTCTGGTGGAGGGGCCGTCCCGCCTCCTGCCCCTCAGGGGACACGTCAGCCTTCGTGAGGTGTGCATTAAGAACCAAGCTTCCTGGGGGGCTCAGTCGGCAATGCGTTCGACCTTGGCTCGGGTCATGATCTCACAGTTGGTGAGTTCGAGCCGCACACCGGGCTCTGTGCTGACGGAGCTCTGTCTCCTGTTCCTACCCCTCCCCAACTCGTGCTCCCTCTCTCTCTCAAAAATAAACAAACATTTAAAAAAAAAGGATCAAGGCTCCTTGCTTAAAGTGGCAGCCCCACAAAAGCACCTTGTGCCAACTTTACCTTCCTTCCTGGGTCCCTCACCCTGGCCCCTCACTCCTGCCGCACAATTACTTCTCAAACTATCTTCGTGTAAGCTCATGCCTCAGACTCCACTCAGGGGTGCCCCTGGCTCAGACATCCTCTTTCTAAAACATTCAGTGAACAAAGGGACATATCAAATCCCAGTCTCTCCACCTTCCCCACCACCCTTACCATTTCCCACCCACACAGAAACCTACCTAAGAATGCTGGTAATAACCCAACGCAGGAAACAAGCCCCGTGTCCGTCAGCAGGTGACTGGCTCCACACCCAAGGCAGACGGACACTACTGTTGTTTGGATAGATCTCAAAATAATGATTCTGATGAAAGAAGCCAGGAAGAAAGTTGTGTGGTTTTCTTTAGATAATTTTTAGGAAATAAGAACAGATTTGCAGCAACAGAGAAGCGACTGATATTTCCCGCTGGATGTGGGGTGAGGCGGAGAGGGGCTCAGAGAACTCTTGGGGCTGGTGTCCATGTTTAGGAACTTGAAAGCAGTGACATCTCACAGATGCGTCTACTGTCAAAATGTCTCAAACGGCACCATTTAAATGAGTGACGTTTGTTATGTGTGAAGTAGCCCATGTTACCTCAAAAAATCTGTTAGGGGTATCTGGGTACCCAGTCAGCTAAGTGCCCAACTCTGGCTCAGGTCATGATCTCCTCACGGTTCATGGGTTCGAGCCCCACGTCAGGCTCTGTGCTGACAGCTCAGAGCCTGGAGCCTGCTTCAGATTCTGCATCTCCCTCTCTGCCTGCCCCTCCCCCTCTCACACTCTGTCTCTCACTCTCTCTCTTCCAAAAATAAATAAACATTTAAAAAAATTTTTTTAGGAAGACTGTGGTTCTACTCAGGATTTCCTCAGAGACAAAACCCCATTTTTTGGTAAACAAACCAAGCAACCAAATGGTTTTGGGATTAAAATCCTTCCCAAAAGATGATTTGCTTGGAATAGAAATATTTTCTCTACTCCAAATGTCTTATTTGTACTTAGGGAACAAAAATTCTGAGTTATTTTAGCTGTTATATTCTTTAATTGCATTCCTCAAATTTCATTCACTTGAAAACTCTATTCCACACCAAAAGCGGATGTTGAATTCCATATAATAAATGAAACAAGAAATGAGACATTACCAGCCAAAAGCAAAAATCCCAGGTCAATATAGACTGTATTCATGTTGTGACTACTTGTAGTGTTTTAATTCTATTGTTTCTTTTGGTTAGATAAATATCTACCAATACAAAGTGATCTTTATTCCGATGTTTGAATTTCAGAGACATTTTAAAATTGATATGTATGATAAATAATCATTTTAGTATCACTTCAGAAATATTTCAGCTTCAAAATACAGTTTCAGACGGTCAAAATGATTTATTAGTGTGGCCATTTGAGGAAAGTGCCAAGTTTCAAGGATTTAACAATTTTTGAAAGACCTAGGGAAAAATCAAGTTTGTATCTTTCCAAAATAGCTTTGATATCTTGAAGTTTCATTCTGTGATTATTTTTTTGTTGATGATTCATTACATACAACAAAAAAAGGTGGAGGGGTTACACTATAAAACCTGACAAATGTTTGTATTCTGCTTCTGTTTATGGTGTTGTTGTGGGGAGAATTGGGTTTCTCCCCAAATTCGTACGTCAGTGTCCTAACCCCCCAGACCCTCAGAATGTGACCATGTTTGGAGATGGGGTCTTTACAGAGGTGATGAAGTTATAATGAGGTCATTAAGGTGGGTCCTAGTCCAGTATGACTGATGCCCTTAGAAGAAGAAGAAATGTGGACGCGGACATGTACAGGGGGAGGAGACTGTGAAGACCCAGGGGGAAGATGGCCTTCCACTAGCCAAGGAGGGAGGCTTGGAACACACCCTCCCTCAAAGCCTCGGAAGAATTCGAACCTTCTAAAGCCTTCATCTCAGATATCTAGCCTCCAGAAAATAGGTTCTGTTGTATAAGCTCCCCAGTGTGTAAGGCTTTGTTAAGACAGCCCCAATAAACCAATACAGGTATCAATTCCAGCTCTCGTTCTGAAAGCTGGTAACTATCTCTTCATGTCATCAAGGTCAGTGAAGAGTCTAGGATTCTATCCTACTTGCAAGCTAATAAGTTAGCCTGTTGGCATTTTTTGGATGCTAACAGAAGACATGAGATCCCTGGATCAGAGACAATGGACTGCATTATAGATGGCAAAAGCAGCAGATGTGCATGGGTTTCTTACACCCCCTACCCCCCAAACCCACAGGGCCAACACAGAGACTCTGTAATGGATGCCTGTATATGCTGTGAGTTGTGTTACAAACAGGAAAACCCAGAGCTTAGGAGAGCCGTCACTGTCACAGAAGTGGGAAGAGACCGACTCTTTATCTGGGAGGAGATGCTGCCTCACCTCTCAGGATTACTCACTGTAAGTGGCCCAGATAAACAGGGGCCAAGATCTTGTGTTCTTGATGAAACGAATAAGAACATGCAAAGATATTCATGACCGGCTGTGCCTGTCTCTTCCAACAGAGCTGTTATGTGCCAGGCACAATGCTAGCGGCTCGAGTGGTGTAGACCAACAAGCCAAAAAGTAATTCCAACATGAGGTGTTAAGTGCTATGATAGGTATCAAAGCACATGGGTGGGATTCGGAAAAAAAGGGAAAAAGATCACCTGATTTTGTATAAGGAAGTCAGAGTATGCTTCCCGGGTGATTTGGGAGCTTAACTGACACTTAAGTGATCGATAGGCATTCTCCGTGTGAATCGTGACGGTGCAGAAGGGTGAGTAGTGCTAGGCACATAAAACGTTCAGAGCCAAGGTCAGAAGGTTAGAGCAGGGCCAGTGTAAGCGGAATTGTGAAACACTCGACACCTCCGGAACTGAAGGGAAGAAGGCAAGGTGCAAGAGGACAAACTTAGAGACAGGAGGTAAAGCCGAGTCATGGTGAGCTTTGAAAGGACGCTGAAAGACTGAACTCTTTCTGAGTACGATGGAGAGCTAGGGAAAATGGTTTTAGGGTGGGAAGTGTTGGCATGAGTTTTTGATTTCAAACAGACCACTTGGCTGCTGTGTGGAGAACACATTTCATCAGACTAAGGCTGAGGCCATTAGATGCCATCACAGTGGCACAGGAACAAGGTTGGTGGTAAGGGTGGCTTCAAGGATCTTCGGTCCTGACAGAACTGAGGACGTCCAGAGACAGTTCCACCGTAGTACTTGGAGACTTCCATGCTCCACTTTCGGAAATGGATAGAATATTAGACAAAAGATGAATAAGGAGGTGGAGGCTTGGACAACACTGCAAACGAGCTAGACCCAAGCTCCATAAACTTGTCAGTGCATAGGACATTCCACCTAACAACAAAAGGATACATGTTCTTCTCGAGTGCACACGGAATGTTCTCTAGGATAGACTATATGACACTAACCAGTGTCAATACATCTTAAAATATTGAAACCATGTATCTTCAACAACAATGAAATGAAGCTAGAAATCAATAAGTTTTCTTCTGGAACAAAAGTTTTCTAACTGGAAAATTCACAAATATGTGGAAATTAAACAAATCATTCTGATACAACCAATGGGTCAAAGAAATCCCAAAAGAAATTAGATAATTAGAGGCAAGGGAAATGAAAACAAAATATACCCAAACTTATGGGATGCATCAAACACAGGGTTCAGAGGAAAATTTATAGCTGTTAAAAAAATTAAAAAATAAGAAAGATCTAGGGTGCCTGGCTTGCACAGTTGGGAGAACATAGAACTCTTGATCTTGCGGTTATGAGTTTGAACCTCATGTTCAGGGTGGACATTACTTGAAAATGAAATTTTTAAAAAAACGAGAGACAGAAAAATCTCAGAACAATAACCTAATTTATAGCCTGAGGACACGGGGATGGGGTGGAAACAGTGAATTAAACTTAAAAATAATAAGAGGAAGGAAATAATAACATTGATAGCAAAGATAAATAAAATAGAAAACACAAAAAATAGGGGAAATCAATGAATGCAAAAGCCAAAAGTTGGTTCTTCAAGAAGACCAACAAAATTGAGAAACTTTAGCTAGACTGGCAAAGGAAAAAAGGGAGAAGATGCAAATAACTAAAATTGGAAAAGAGAATGGGAATATTATTACTGACTATAGAAAAATAAAAGAGGATCATAAAAGAATTCTGTGAGCAATTGTATAACAACAAATCAGATAATATGGATAAAATGGGCAAATACCCAGAAACCAAAATTACCTAAACCGACTTAAAAGGAAATAGAATATCTCAATAGAACTACAATAAGTGGAGATTGAATCAGTAATCAAAAACCTTCTAACAAAGAAAAGTCCTGGACTAGGTGGTGTCACTGGTGAATTCCACTAATATTTAAAGAAGAATTTATCCAATTCTTCTCAAACTTTTCAAATAAAAATGAGGGAACATTTCTTAACTCATTCTATGAGACCAGCATTATCCTGATTCCAAAGCTAGATAAAGACATTAAAAGGAAAGAAAATTTCAGACCAATTATCTTTTATGAGTAGAAATACAAAAGCCTCAACAAAACAGCACATTGAAAGGATTATATTCCATGACCAGTGGGATTATATCAGGAATGCAAAGGCGATGCAACATAAGAAAATCAATAAATGTAATATATCACATTAATGCATGAAAGAAAAATCCATATGATCATCTCAATTGATGCAGAAAAGTCATTTGACAATATCCAACATACTTTCATGATTAAAAAATAACTCAGAAAACTAGGAATATAAGGGAATTTCTTTTATAGGATATGATAAAGGGCATTTATAAAAAAAAAACTCAGCTAACATCATAAAAGAAGACTTAAAACTGCCCCCTAAGATCAGAATCGAGATGGCCACTTTCACCACTGTTACTCAACGCTGTACTACCCAGAGCAATTAGACAAAACAAAGAAATAAAAGCCATCCAAATTAGAAAAATCTATTTGCGTATGATATTATTCTACATATAGAAAACCCCAAAGAATCCACACACATCAAAAAAAAAAAAAAAAAAGGCTACTGGAGGTAATAAACGAATTCAACAAAGTTCCAGGGAGCAAGATCAACATACAAAGATCTGTTGTATTTTTATACTCCCACAATAAATAATCAGAAAAGGAAATTGAAAAGAAACTAAGGAACAATAGCATCTCCAAAAATAAGTACCTGAAAATAAATATAACCCTAGGGCGTAGAACATTTGAACACTGAAAATTACAAAACATTGTTGAAAGAAATTAAGGCGTATGTAAATGGAAAGGCATCCCATGCTCATGGATACAAAGACTTAATAGAACAAAGACACTAACCAAACAGATCTACAGATTCACTGCTTTTTATCAAAATTCCAATGGCGCTTTTTTGCAGAAATAAAAAATCCAATCTTCAAATTTATATGGAATTACAAGGGACCTCAAGTAGCCAAAGCAATCTTGAAAACAGAAGACCAAAGTTAGAGAATTCACATTTCCTGATTTTAAAATTTAATACAAAAGCTATAGTAATCAAAACAATGTGATTCTCATGAGAATAGACATAAGACCAGGAGGATAGAATTGACAGTTCAGAAATAAGCTCATACATCTCTGGCCAATTGGGTTTTGCAAGGGAGCCAAGTGCATTTAATGGGGGAAAGAATAGCTTTTCAACAGATGGTACAAAAGAATGAAGTTAGACCATCTACTTCACACCATATACAAAATTAAACAAAACTTAACTAAAAATGGATCAATATTCTAAATGTAAGAGTTAAAATCCTAAAACTCTTAGAAAAAACAGAGGGGTAAATCTTTAAGATCTTGGATTTGGTGATGACTTCCTAGACATAACACCAAAAGCAAAAGTAACAAACAACAATGAAAAAATAGACAACTTGCCCTTCGTCACATTTTAAAATTTCTGTGCATCAAAGGACATCATCAACAGAATGAAAAAGCAACCCACATAATGAAGAAAATTACTTGAAAACTATATATCTGACATGGGTCTAGTATTCACAAAATATAAAGAATTCTGGGGCGCCTGGGTGGCTCAGTTGGTTAAGCGGCCGGCTTCGGCTCAGGTCATGATCTCACGGTTCGTGGGTTCAAGCCCCGTGTCGGGCTCTGTGCTGACAGCTCAGAGCCTGGAGCCTGCTTCCGGTTCTGTGTCTCCCTCTCTCTCTGACCCTCCCCTGTTCGCACTATCTCTGTCTCTCAAAAATAAATAAAAATCATTAAAAATTTTTTTAATTAAAAAAATATAAAGAATTCTTACAACTCAGCAACAAAAAGAAAAACAACTCAATTTTAAACATGGCTAGAGGACTTGAATAAAATATTTCTTCAAAGAAGATATACACATGGGTACACACATAAAGAGGTGCTCAATATCACTAATCATTGGGGAAATGCTAATCAAAACCACAATGAGATATCACTTTACCCCTCACAGGATGGCTATAATTAAAAAATGGAAAATGACTAGTGTCAGCAAGCATGTGGGGGTATGGGAACCTTGGCACATTGCGGTGGGAACATGAAATGGTGCAGCCTTAATGGAAAATGATTTGCTGGGTTTCTTATATTTTAGCTATCTTTAATAGTTAAACATTGAATTACCATATGAACCAGCAATTGTACTCTTAGCTGTAGACCCTAAGGAATTGAAAGCTGAGACCCAAAAAAATATTTGTACTCCAGTGTTCACAATAACCAAAAGGTGGGACAACTCAAGTGTCCAACAACAGATGAATGAATAAGCAAAATGGCATCTCTGCACGCAGTGGAATATTCCTCAGCCATAAATAAATGACGTTCCGAGACACACTCTACCAGGGACGGCCTACACTAAGTGAGACACAGAACTAAGCCAGACACAGAAAGACAAATATTGTATGATTCTACTTATAGGAAATCCTGGGATAGGAAAATTCATAGAGACGGAAAGTAGAGTAGAGGTTATCAGGAGCTAAGGGGAGGGGAAATAGAGCGTTGTCTCGGATGATTACACAGATTCTGTTTGGGATGATGACTGGGGTGATGGTTGCACACCAGTATGAATGTACTTAATGCCACTGAATGGTATACGTAAAATGGTTAAAATGGCACGTTTTATTGTTATGTATTTTACCCCAATTTACATTCAGAATGTAATATACCAAAAAAAAACCACTGACTTGTACACTTTATTTATTTGAGAGAGACAGAGACAGAGCGAGCAGGGGAGGGGCAGAGAGAGAAGGAGAGAAAATCCCAACTAGGCTTGGCACTGTCAGCACAGAGCCCCACGTGAGGCTTGAACTCACAAACTGTGATGACCCGAGCTGAAACCAAGAGTTGGTTGCTTAGCAGACTGAGCCACCCAGGTGCCCTAAATTGTACACTTTAAATGGGGAGATTTTATGGTGTGTGGATTGTATTTCAATAAAGCTGTTAAAAAGAGAGAGATTTAGGAGGTAGAATTGAGGAGGAAGTTGACTCTGGACATTCTATAGGTGGAATGGGTAACTGAGCACCTATGGGCGGTGTAGTGAATATTTATGGCCACACGGCAGGGAACCTCTTCCTCTACTGGACAACAGTGTCTGCCTCCTCTCACAGATGTTGACAAATCACGTATTCATTTCCAGCCTCCTGTAGCAGGGCTCAGGCACATGAACTAGACTCTGCCAATCAAAACCACCTCTTTATGGCTCCTCATCCTCAACTTCTAATTAGAAGACCATGATAAGAAGCCGTGATGATTCCCCAGGGACAATGCCTGTGAAGGTGCCGCGTCCCGTCTGTGGGACATTTGATTCTGGTTGCAGCACTGAAAGAACCAGCCATGTCCAACAGTGTAGACAGCGGTGCCTTCTGGAGACCATTCCTGCAGTCTGATTTGGGCTCCATTCTGGTTTGCCAACCCTCCCAAAGAGTCTGTGGGTCACCTGGTAAAGTTAAAATAAATAACCCTTCTCTTTACCTTCCCCGGAGTTGGACTCAGTTGCTGGCAAGCAAGTACCCTGAATGGTGTAAATCGGTTCTGGATCCTCAGGAAGTTGAGTGAAATATGGGATGGAATTTTCTGGACAACATGTCCTTGAAGGAAGTAAAATCCCAGCTGGTATTAGGGATAGGAATCCTGATGGCCCCTGGCCTGTGTAGGTGAAGTGTGACCTAGATTATCAGCTGTGGACATGTGGAATAAATACCCACTGAAGGCTGGCAGAGGGGTCCGACTGCCCACTGGCAGGGATGGGGGTAATAGGCTTGAAGACATGGGGATGTCCTAGCCCTCGCCCCACCAGGGCAGACCTGGCTACTGACGCCGCTGAGTCCCAGTGACTAAAACCGGTCTGGTGCCAGGCAGGGTGGTCATCCAGGACCCTTGGCACAGATGGACTGGGCGGTGCCTTGAAGGGGCCGTGGAGAGCTGGCAGCCAGGTGCCACTCCAATCCCCTCTGAAGGGCCGTGTATGTAACACAGAGGCTGAACTCCACCGTGGCTTTAGATGCAAACTGAGAGAGAAAATCTGGTGGCGCAAGAGGGGTGAGGCACGTCTTCCTGCTGAGTTAGCGACGGCTGCAGGCAAGGGGGTCACAGAGACGGTAGGTTTTTTCAGCAGCATTTACAAGGGCCTGACACTTGTATTATTCCATCAGTCAACTGTGTCAGATGGTCTTTCGTTCAATCCTCATAGCTCTGTGTTCTGATCTGACTCCGTCCCCGTGAGGAAGAGGCTCCCATCAGTTGGCATGGCAACTGTGTCTTTAACCTGGAAGTGGAGAGGGCCATCTGGCCATTTGAAGCTTCTTGTGACCTTCAGGGAGCAGGTAATACCGGCAGGGGGCGGGGCATCAGAGGCAGGGCCCAAGCCGATGATCACGGAGAAAGGAGGACAGGGCGTGCTCACGTGGGAATAAGGTGGAGAGCATGCGTGGACCCGAGGGATCCCCCGGGGATGCCCGGCCCCTCCTGACTTCTCTTTCCGAATGAGAAGTTGTACTGCAAGTCTATAAAGACAGGAGCACTGAGGGCTCGGGTCTGTTTGCACCGTGCCGCAGCAGGAAGGAGTGACTGAGGTCTGTCAGGAGACACAGCAGACGAGAACGGAAGGGACCACTTGCTGCTTTTGCTCAGGAGAGCGACAGGACGGTCACAAAACAAAAGTCACAAAGCTTCCCTGTATTTTAGTCCTCACTGCCTCAGGAATAAGGAAAGTTATTTGAAATACTCGCTCCTTTTTTCTTCTACCCCATTAAGAAGAACTTTTTTCTTTCCATTTTATTGAACTATATAGTTGCTGTTGAGTCCTTAGGTTACAAAATATGGAGATGTGATCATTTGAGATATGAGGGAGAAATGGTCATGATATGGAGATTCTGCATCGGAAGCTGCGTGCAGGGACACATAAGATTCTGGACAGATAGGGAGTGGGCTTTGTTTTACGAGGGGGAGTTGCAATATGTTAGACAGGAACCTTTTTAAGAAGTGTAAGTGTGTGGAGGGCATATGGTGAGCAGTCAGCGGGGTGGATGGGAGATACTGTCCACCATGCGTTTCTGGCCACTTGGATCAGAACCTCATTCCTAGACTTAAGGAATCTACCATCTGGTGATGGAGAATCACTGCTCCCATTCCCGAAGCAAAGAATGCTGGGTACTGGGGGCACAGGGGGGCTCAATCGGTTAAGCTCTTGATTTTGGCTCAGGTCGTGATCTCACAGTTCTTGTGATCAAGCGTCGGGCTCTGAACAGACAGCGTGGAGCCTGCTTGGGATTCTCTCTCTCTCTCTCTCTCATTCTCTCTCTCTCTCTCTCTCTCTCTCTCTCTCTCTCTCTCTCTCTCTCCCTCCAGCTCTCCTCTAACGAAACAAACAAACAAGCAAGCATCTAACATTTATAAAAAATGCTGGACTCTTACTTCCTAACTTTCACTTTCACTTCCTTGTAGTGAAGCCACTTGCATGTGACCTACACTCTGTTAGTCAATGTAGTGGGTGCGCCTGGGGGGCTCAGTTGGCTAAACATCCAACTTCGGTCAGGTCATGATTGCATGGTCCATGAGTTCGAGCCCTGCGTTGGGCTCTGTGCTGACATCTCAGAGCCTAAAGCCTGCTTCAGATTCTGTGTCTCCCTCTCTCTCTAACCCTCCCCTACTTGTGCTCTGTCTCTCTCTTTCTTTCAAAAATAATAAACATTAAAAATAATTTTTTTAATGCAGTGGTTTCCCTACCTCCATCCTCCATTCTTGATTGTAAACCAGCCATAAAAATAAGCAGGCACCACATAGACTGCGTTCTGGTGACGGTGGGAACGGCAGCATCAGTTGTGATTTATCAGAAGTCTCTGAGGTCCAGGACAAGAACTGTTAGTGCTGAAAGCAGCAGTGTCTGTGCCCAGAGTTGGTCCAGTTCCGCCCACGGACCAGGCGGTGGTTTGGGCTCCTCTAAGATGAAAAACTGTTCAGCAGTCTTGCTACGGAACCTGTGAGCTACTGAACATCCTTTCAGTAAAATCCTTCCCGTGTAGATCAACCGGAGTTGGATTTCCCGGCTTGCAGTGAGGAAGTCTCCCTGACATCGTGGGGGAGGAGAGGGAAGACCCAGAGACGACAGACACCCAGTGGCTTGTGCACTGGGTAGATAGTAGTCTCGCCGTCTGAGATGGGTACCCAGAAATCGCTGATGGTTTAAGCTGGAGCAATGATGAGATTGATTTAGACAAGTTGAGTAGGGATTGCCTTGGAGACAGCCAAATGGAAGGTCCAGAAGGCACCTGGATATGCCAGTCTCCTCCACAGGAGAGAGATTTGAACTGGACGCAGATGTATATTTACCAGCACGGAAAGGACAAGTGGAGCCTAGCAAGGGGCTGAGCTCCTGGGGGTAAGTATGTGACATGAGAAGAGCCTAGGAACTCCGTGATTAGCAGCACGGAGCCTGCAAGAGAGCTGCAAAGGCTGATGGGAACGAAGGTGGTCTGAAGGCACAGAAGCCATGGCTCACCTGTGCTGAGCATCCCTGACTGAACGTCCAAGCTGGATAACGACAGGGTGTGAGCCGGGACGTGCACTGCCGACCCTACAAGAACACGCTCAGGGAAGAGGGTCGGGGCCGAAGGTCACCTGCAGAGGAGTGGGGGGCAAGGGGGCCTGCCCACGGCCCTGCGGAATGGGGGGGGGGCACCCCACTGCAGCGATGGAAGGCAGCGGCCTGGAGCTGCCCCGCAGTTACAGGACTCTTCTGTTCCTTCCGCTGAAGTGACTGGGGAGTGAACGACCCCCCTCCCCCCAGATCACAGACACCTGCCTTCAGAAGCTGCGGTGGGAAGGGTATAGGAGAGACTCAGGGAAGGAGATGAAGAGAGCGTGGCGTTGAGGGAGGATTTGTTCAAAATATGGGCGAAAAATCGGGTGACCAAGTCATTCTGGTTTGTGAAGCTCCCTGTAACCCAGGGGGCTGGTCACTGTAAGTTCAGAGGCTAATGACACCTGGCTAATCACAGATGCTGGAGAGAGGGGTGCCCGGCCACAGAGCGAGGTCCGGGGTGGGGCAGGGAGGAGCGCGGCTCCATAAAAGGCCAAGTTCCCGGCTCGGACAGGACAGGGCACCTCTCCCGTGGTGAGGGAGACGCAGAAAAGAGGTGTGTGCGCTTGGGTCACCTTGCAGCAAGGAAAGTGATGGGAAATGGACTTGAGGTCTGCGCGGGGAGCAGATGAGGCAGGGCGTCTGAGGGCAGCAGGAAAGGCTGCCGTCACCTTCGGAGGGGAGAGGACTCAGAGCTTTCTGGGGACCCACCCGTGGCTGGACTCGGTGACAGTCATTCTCCTTGGGCGTCGCCTCTCTCCCCCACACTCCCGGTGAAGGGCACGAAGGTCAAAGGGGCCGGGAGAGGAGCCGCCCACTCCAGGTGGGGAGATGTCAGCAAACCTCCTGCGAGGCGGAGGCAGCCACCCCCCGGGGCCCGTGGACGACAGAGCAGCGGAAAGGGGCTCAGGTTCCAGGTGCAGCAGCCAGAAGGCTCGGGATCAGTTCTATCAAGGGGTGGGCGGCTGAGGAGCTACGGACGTTCTGGGTACAAGGTCACCGTTATTCCTCGGTGCTCTGCCCGTGTGGCCACGACCCCACGATTCCCACCCCCTTGCTAGAGCGCCTGAAGGATTCTTCTCCAGAGAAAATAAAAAGAAAACGTTTGTCGCTCTGTATCTGTTGGACCTGGTGTGGCTTTCCTGTGTAAGCTCCATGGAGTGTGAGAGGGACATTTCCACAGAGGACGCCTGGGCACGACTACCCCAAGAAATAGAAATAGCAGTCGATGTGGGTGGACACACACCCGTCTCTTATTTGGGACGATACTGAAGCTGGACCTAATAAAAGAGAAAGAAGGCCATACAGAACATCGGGTAGAATGTTCCAGGCAGAGGAAACAGCCTAGGCAAAGGCCCTGAGGTGGGAAAGAGAGTAAGTAACATAGTAAAATAAAACAAATAACAAAAAACTGAAGATGCTCTCTCTTGGCCCCTCGGCCATCCACTCACCACCCAACAGCTAGAAGGCTCTCTGTAACCTGTTAATCAGATAAAGCTCTTCAAATACTTTATTGATCAGATAATTGAGCAAAAATTACCACAATAGTGTCCTATTCAAGGTAATAGCACTTGTACTGGACTTATATATGAAGTAACAGAGGCTCAGAGACATCAAGTGATTTGCCCAAAGCCACACAGCATGCTTTGGACGCGTGCTCTCAATCACATACTCTGTTGCCTCTCTTCATATACAGGATTTGGTAATTCTGACAAATTTAAAAGAAATGATTTTTTAATAACCAAAGCATATTGGGTACTGAATCATCTGTAAGAAAGAACCAAAGGATAGATTTACAAAAGAGGCTGGGTTGAAAAATGAAGGTTCAAGTACAAAACGTCAAAGGAAATTTTGAAGCAATGTAACATCGATGGTTGTATTCAGGAAATTACTGCAACAGGCCAATTACGACAGCTCGCGCCGGCAAGCAGCGAGCCGAGATAAGATAGAGTACTAAGTTTAAGCAAAAAAAAAAAAAAATTCTAATACTAGTACTAATATGCAGATTGGGCAGGCGAGAGGCAGGTACCCGCTGGCGGCAGTAACCCCCGGAGTTCATCAGGAGAAGGTTCGGCACACAGCCCGCCTCCAGGTGGCCTGGAAGGTGGTGGTCTCCCACCGGCCGCCTTCCCTGGGAAGCTCACCGCCAGAAGCCAGCAGTGGAAGGTGGATGCAACTTTAAAATGCCAGTGCACTCTTTGCTTCTGGTTTTAAAATTCAGAATTCGTGGCCTTGGGAAATAATGCAATTCCTTCCGTGTGGACTTGGGACCAATGAGGTGTGAGTCCTAATTTCCGTATCTATCAAGTGAGCTCAGAGCACCTGTTGACTTCCAAGGGGGTGTCTGTCACCTGGACCCCATGCTTAGAGGTTAATGTTCGAACTGGGGGTTTAGCTCCTCAGGGATCTTCAAGTCTTCTCATGATCTTGAAGATGGTACACCAGGAAAAGGTGAAAGTTCTGCCCACAGGAAGCTCTGCTCCGTAGCCCAGAGGTGACCCCCACCCCCGAGCAGTTGGGGCTGCCTGTCCGGGGTCTGCTGCCTACACAACCCACAGTTATGTCTTTAGAAACAAGGGAGATCACGTTCCCTACGCAGATCTACTTCCGACTTAACATGTCATTGCCATCTTTCAGCGTCCATAGAAATAGAGCTGCTCCTTTTTTTTTTTAATTTTTAAGTTTATTTATTCATGTTGAGAAAGAGACAGTGCGAGTGGGGGAGGAATGGGGAGAGAGGGAGACAGAGAACCCCAAGCAGGCTCTGCACTGTCAGTGCCCAGGAAATGCTGACGCAGGGCTCGAACCCACGGAACCATGAGATCATGGCCTGAGCCCAAATCAAGAGTCGGTGCTTCACCAACTGAGCCACCTAGGTGCCCCTGGGCCTGCTTCTTTAAAACTGCTGCTTAGCTGAATGTCCATCACCTGATGAGTGGAGCAAGAAGATGTGGTCTATATACACAATGGAGTAGGAGAAGGCAATGAGAAAGAATGAAATCTGACCATTTGTAGCAAAGTGGATGGACCTCGAGGGAGTCATGCTAAGCGAAATAAGTCAGGCGGAGAAGGACAGACACCATATGTTTGCACTCATAGGTCTAACAGGAGAAACCTAACAGGGGACCATGGGGAGGGGAAAGCGGGGGAAAAGAGTTGGGGAGAGGGAGGGAGGCAAATCATGAGAGACTCTTGAACACTGAGAGCAAACTGAGGGCTGAGGAGGGAGGGGGGAAGGGGAAGTGGGGTGATGGTCATGAAGGGGGGCACTTGTGGGGAAGAGCACTGGGTGTTCTATGGAAACCAACTTGGTAACAAACTATTAATTTAAAAAGCCCTGCTGCTCAGCCATCCAATGCATGGATGTCTCGTCATTTACTTCCGTAGTGGCCCCTGGATGGACATCGAGAGTTGTGTCCAGGTTTCCTCCTGCAGATGGCTCCGTCGGCGTGCTCGCAGCGTGCGTCTGTGCTCACTTGCGTTGAGTGTTTCTGGGGGACAGATTCTGAGAAGTGTTCTGTTCTGGGAGACAAATTCTAGGAAGCCTATTGCAGGTTGAAGAGGCGGGGACTGGTAACATCTGACTCCACTGCCGGATTCACTCTGAGAGTTTGTATCCATTTGCGCTCCATTTCCACACCCCTCCTGCTGACGGAGATGTTACCACTCTCCAAGCGCTGCCAGTTGGATAAGTAAAAACTCTCATTGCAATTTCATGTATTTATTATTAATGAAGTTACTCATGCTTCCATATGATTCAAAGTGGTCTGTACTTGAGGTTTTAAAAAACTAGTTATTCCTGTCTGCTGCCTAGTTCACTATTGGCTGTTGATCTTTTTCTGTGGATTTGTAAGAACTCTAACCTATTAAAAATCTTAACTCTTTGTCTAGAATAAAAATTATAGATATTCTCCCCCGTTTTGTCTTTTAAGTTGGTTTAGGGTATCTGTTACCAAACCAAAGCTGCCTGGTTTTTACTCAAATACATTTAGCTTCTCTTTTATGGTCTCTGGGTTTCATGTTACACCTGGCCCCAAGATGATAGATCTGTTCTCCCGTATGTTTTTAGTAATTGTATGTGTAATTTCAACATTTAAATCTTTTTAAAATTTATTTGTTTATTTTGAGAGAGAGAGAGAGAGAGCGAGCGCAAAGGAGCTTGAGCAGGAGAGGGCCAGAGAGAGAGGGGGAGAGAGAGAACCCCAAGCAGGCTCCACACTGTCAGCACGGAGCCCAACATGGGGCTCAATCCCATGAACCGTGAGATCATGACCTGAGTAGAAATCCAGAGTCAGATGCTTAACCGACTGAGCCGCCCAGGTGTCCCTCAACATTCAATCTTTAATCACATGGTAACGTTTTTATGTTTGAAGTGTGGTGAGGACCTGACCAATGACCCTGATAGGATGTGCTTTTCTGTTATGAGCAGGCGCTTTGGACCAGTTCTCTCAGCCTTCCTTTTATCTGGCTTCTACTTGGGGACGTCGGAGAGCTAGCGGAAGCATTTCCTAGACTCCCTGGAGCTGAGGTGCTGGAAGCAAATCGTCTAGCATCAGTTAGACGCACTTGTGAGAGGCTCTGGAAGGCAGGCACGGGCCATCTTCCACGCCTCTCGAAACTTGCCGCCGGCCAGTGGCCTCCAGAAACATCAGGTTTCCCAGCCCGGCACTCAGTGTCCATCCGCCTGCTTCCTGGAGGTCGAGAAGCAGTGGTGACAGGGACTGCTTCTCAATAGGACTTCCTGTGCCCAGGCCACAGCTTTGGACCCCACGGTCCAATTTCCTGAATGTGAGAGGCTGTTGCTTCTTCCTTCAGGCTTGGTTTCCGGTTTCTGGCATAGCTTCAGCGACAGTGTCTAGGTTAGGTCCAGACGCCCCTCACCGAATCTGTTCTATTTGTGCAGAGCCATTTCAGGAGATCCAGCCTAGAATGTGCTCCTGTACTTCCAGTGGTGGTGAACATTTCTAATTTCCGGGGGGCACCTGGGTGGCTCAGTGGGTTAAGCACCCAGCTTCAGTTCAGGTTATGAGTTCGCAGTTCATGGGTTCGAGCCCCGTGTCAGGCTTTGTGCTAACAGCTCAGAGCCTGGAGCCTGCTTTGTATTCTGTGTCTCCCTCTCTCCCTGCCTCTGCCCCACCCCCATGCCCCCCACTCTCTCTCTTGAGAACAAACATTTAAAACATTAAAAAAATGAAAACATCTAGTTCCCTATTTTAAATCACCTTCTGTTTAAAATACCAGAGCAACTTCTGTCTCCCGCACTCGTCCCTGGCTGATGTGCTCTTTGATGTAAGTGCTCACATCCAGCATTTATCATCAATGGCTTTATATTTATTTGTGAATCTACTTCTAGAATTTCAATGCCATTCTATTGATCAATTTGTCCTTCAGTGATGCCACATTGTTTTAGTTAGTGTAGCTCTAACATCTGGTTGGATGAATTGAAAAAATTCATCACATTTATGTTTTTTTTCAAGGCCAATTCAGTTACTTTGGAATATTTATCCTTCCAACTGAAAGCGAGAATCAACTTTTCAAGTGCCTCAGGATCCCCACTGGAATTTTGACTAAGTGGGATTATCCTTATCGGTTAATTTGGGGAAAATTGTCATCACTATAACATCGGCTCTTGAGTCCAGAAAATGTGCTCAGTCCCTCCACTATGTGTCTCCTTTTAGGTCATTATTCCGTGTTTAATAGTTTTTCTTTCCATAGATCAGTTTGCACTTGTTTTTGTCAGCTATAGCATGAATTCTTTAATAGTCTTTTTTTTATTATGAATCAGATACTTTTCCGAATTGTATTTTTAAAATATTTACATACTATATTTTTTAATGTAATAGCAAGAGTTGACATTTATGAAGCCTCCTTCAGGCACCAGACACGTTGTGTTACTTTCCATGTTGTTCAGATACAAACGAAAACCTGCAGGTCACAAAATACTCACCCAACAGTAGCTTCACGCGCCCCGGATTTGTTTTTTTGCACATTCGAGAAGCTCAGAGACACGGTCAGCAGTTGCTGGCATTGACCTTTCCCCTCCCGTCAGACGGATGCCACAGTACCACATCCATTGTTAAGGCAGGAAGAAAGGAACATAGGAGACATCTATGCATTTGTCCCTCTCTCTGGCCAGACTCGGGTCAAACAGCACCCCACCTCCAAAGAAGACTGTGAATGGGACACTTGCAAATCCCAGAAAGCCTGGGAAGCTACGAGGGACGAGCTTGGGCTTAGGTGTGGAGGGAGTCCAAACTACAGTGACTCCCCGGACCCTCTGAGGACAGCGGGCCAGGCACCCCGAGTTCACACGTGGGAAGAGGAGGAACAGGAGTGTGGGTCGCACGGCAGCAGGTGGTCAGCCACCCCGTTCCACCTCCCTCCCAGATGCAGGAAAGCCACTGTTTATAAATAAATGATAAGTCACAAGTGTTGTCCAGCCACACTGCTGAATTCTCGTGTTTTCCTGCCTCCTTTATGCAAACGAACACACTGGATCCCATCTTCCCCGTCATAATGATGCTCTGTATGTTTTCTGCCTCACTGCTCAGGTTTGATGTCAAAAATAATGTGCATCCTTCTTGACCTCCCTATTTAAATACAAAGGCTTTATTGTCTCACTGTTAAGTAGATGGTTACATTTGTCCTGGAAAAGAATGCTCTTCAAATAGTCAATGGTCAAAACAGATACTTTTCAGGAACAAGAAAGTCCTTTCTAATCTGCTCTTCCAAATGTTTCCCTTTATCACCAACAGATACTCACTATCTGACTCTGCTCCTGTAAAGGTAACGAGTGCATCTCACACCCCCCAAAAGAGTGGCTTCCCACACGCTTTCCGAAGAAACTTTAGTCTCATTTAGAAACTAAACAACGCTGCTGGCATGTGTCGAGGGCGGCTCTCCCGGGTCAGAGCGGTTTGCGGAGGTTTCAGAGATAAGACCGTGGGCACCAGTTTCTCTGCGGGCCTCAAACACTCGTTCTTGTGCCTTGGCTAATCCCGGCGAGGCACATCCTACCCGGAACCTATGTGGGGGAACACGGCTGCCTTTTACACCTTCTACAGCTTCTAGAAGAAAGAAACTAACTGGCTGTGTGGGATTCCTAGGAATTGGAGCCCAAGTCAAAGCGCGTGTGCTGAGGCTTTCTCGGGAGAAAAAATCCCAACATGAGGTGAAAGGAGGGGCAGGCAGAGAGGCCCGGGAAAGTCAAGCAGGTGGCGTGTGACCAGGCTGGCCACAGCTTCTCGAGCCAAGCTGTGCAGTCCAGGCCTTCGGCCACTTTCCCCGCGCTGATGCTTCACGTGTGACATGTGGCGTAAAAACGTGTTGAAAACAGGTGTCACGTCTGCAGACCGTGTTCCCCAGGCCAGCCTTGCTCCTCCCTCCTGCCTGAACAATGCTCAGGCCGTGTTGGGGCGGCCCCGCGAGTCCTGCCATCTGGGCCGCCTTCCACCCGCTCTCTCCCCACAGACCGTCACACCGTGAACCTTCAGCCCCAGCTACCTCTGGGGTGCTTTTCTCTAGACAGGAGCACCCACTGGCTCCATCGCCTTGCATGAGGCGCTGACACTGTAGCACAATTCATTGTCCATATCAGTTAATAGGGACTCACATGCAGGCACACACACACCCACTGACACACGTGCTCATGTGCACACGCACACCCACGCTTTGGTTAATGATATTGTTTCCCTCATGCAGGTTGATTTTGTATTGGGTTAATAATGATACCTGACACATCTCAGTGTCCCGGGCCAGGTACTTTCCTAAGAAGTAGTTAGTAGGTCTTAGCTCATTTTAACCTGGGAACAACTTAGTTAGATTGACATTATTATTTCTTTAAGTTTATTTATTTATTTTGAGAAAGAGAGAGAGAGAGAGGGAGGGAGAGAGAGAGAGAGAGGGAGAGAGAGAGAGAGAGAGAGAATACCAAGAATATTTGGGGCTCAAACTCACACACCACGAGATCATGGCCTGAGCCGAAATCAAGAGTCGGATGCTTAACCGACCGAGCCACCCAGGTGCCCTGGGTTTGGCATTACTATCATCAATGGTTGCAAGAAACCATATTTTTGCACTCATAGGTGTAACAGGAAAACAGGAGAAACCTAATGGAGGACCAGGGGGAGGGGAAGAGGGAAAGAGAGCTGGGGAGAGAGAGGGACGCAAAACTTGAGAGACTATTGAATGCTGAAAACAAACTGAGGGTTGAAGGGGAAGGGGGAGGGGGAAAAAGAGGTGGTGGTGATGGAGGAAGGCACTTGTGGGGAAGAGCACTGGATGTTGTATGGAAACCAATTTGACAATAAACTATTAAAAAAAAAAAAGAAGGGGAAACCGAGGTAGAGAGAAGTTAAGGAAGGCAACTTGTCCTGTGTACACAGCTCGTGAGCCACGAAGCCGGGAGGGGGACACACCAGTGTCTGCCCCTGCGCACTGGGCTCTCCTGCCCGTGTCCTGGGTGACGACCACCTGAGCCCATCATCCGGCAGCACCTGTACGCGGCCCCCTCCGCACAGGTGCGTGCCCTGCTGGAGACGACCACCACACGCAGGAGCTGAGCAATAATCTGAGGCACTTCTGCTCGGTCCCTCCGAGCCTGGAAGTTTCTCAGAAGACCAGAAATGTGGTCAAGCACCCAATTTCCGGGCTTCTTAGTGCATTCACCAAACTGATAGCATTCATTTTAATCTCTAGCTGAAACAGACCACACCTATGAAGACCATTTCTGTCTCTGAGTCCGTCGGTGTGCATTGCACAGTGTGATTCCCTCTGGCTCGTGTTGTAACTAGGCAAAGTGAAGGTTGGGGGTGAGCCGGCGTAATGGGGACCTTCTTCTCGGTAAGTGCCGGAGGGGCAGCTTCCCTTCCCGTGCCTCGGGCTCACAGCTCGTTCTGAGGTCACCGCGGCGCAGCGCCAGGAGGGACGCTGCCGTCCGGTGCAGCTCCACCGGGGCTCAGACCAAGCCATGAGGTCCAGAGAGATGACATAGTTCCCTTCGTGAGTCTGGGGGTAAAGAACACAGGAGGACCCCGGCCTCCGGGGAGGCCACCACGGCTCTTTCCAATGGATGCCCCAGGCAGGACCTCACAGAAATGCTTTGCGGAGTTTTGCCTCAGAGACTGGAGCCGCACTGCTGGGTGGGGTCGTGCTTATTGTCAGTAAAATGTCTTTTTGTTAGAACACGTTTCACAATTTTACATTTCACACTCCTGTCACGCCGCTGTGTCCCCGTGGCCAGCTAACTGCTGCCACAGCACTTGCCTCATCACTCGAGATTTTGCAATGAACACAAGTGGCCGCTTCTGAAGTCTTGACCATGTTTACTGTGCCCGTTACGAGTCTCCTTTATTCTGCCACCTTTGCTCGCACACACCATTTAATCTGAGTGAACAAAAATGCTAACTGAAATGCACGCCGGTGGCGGCCAAGTTTAAAGACCCGTTTCGGTTTTTGTAATGCTGTACTTGCAACGTCTTCTTTGGCAAAGCCACCTCTTGCTGGTCTCTTCCTGGGTCTTTTGGAAGTGCTTTGAAATGTATTCAGGCCATCAGCTGCTTTCGTCTGGGGAAATCATGTAGTAGGTGCAGAGATCTAATTTCTTTCTTAGCTTGAGCAACAGCCATTTAATAGGAAACATTTCAACCTCTCATACTTTAAAGCCTGTGCTTCTACGGGGAGTGTCGTTTGGCCATCTTCTATTACCCAATTTCCCACAAAAACTAGTTTTTGAATAATCAGGCCAAGCAAGCTAATGGAACGCCTGCCGGTCGAACCGTGTGGCAGGAGCAGGGGAAGGCGGCGAGGAAATTTTAAACCCTCACAATGTCTGGGTTGCGGCTGGGATCTAGGCAGGGGGCAAGAAGCGGAGGTGGGAGCTTGGTAGACGAAGGAATCCAGAGGAGTCCCGAGGACTCGGTGACTGGGGAAAGGCCAGTGGGAAAACTAAGATGCGTCAGATACATGAGAAGAAAATACACGAGAAGAATAAAGACCAACACACCAGGAGGAGGTGGGAAGAGAAGGCGGAGGAAAGGACAGGAATCAGCCAGGGACTGGAAGTGGCATCAAGTGCACAAAGAAAACAAAGAGAGCAAGCATGAAAGAAAGAAATACCACTCCAGGAAGTTTCTGCCTAAACATTCAATGACTCATTAGGTCAGAGCAAAATACCAGCATAAATCGCATACTGACGGGTGTGGGCAGGCCTCCTGTGGGTGACAAGCCAGGCTGATCGGTGCCACGCTAGCTCCCTCGTTACAGCCCAACCTGAAAACAAAACAAACCTAGAACCTACGAATTCCCAGAAGCCGTTTTCCCCTGTGTTCGTGAAGGTTAAAAACGTGGGCGCCAGACCTTTAGTAAGCACCTCGCGCTGGGCGGACTGTGGCCCTGGGCTCTGGGGCCCTGGCAGCGGCCAAAGTGTTTCCAGCGATGGAAGGTTTCCTGCCAAGAAATCCAGAATTCGGGATCTAGAACAGACACGCGGGAGCTGTCCGAGCTGCGCCAGCAGGCGGGGAGCCTGCCTCCAGCCCCCGGCGGCGCCTTCCCCGGGCCTGTCTGTAGAACCTCTTGGTCAGAAGGTACAGCCTGCCTAGTCTGCAGCTCGCCAAGAATCAGTCTTTTCTGATTCTAACCAATTGCCTGCCAACACTGGAAAAAAAAAAAAAAAACAGGATATTTTACCCCCCACCCCCCCAAAATCTAAATGTGTCCTCGCTTTTGAAAAACTGGAGCCGGGGACCCCGGTAACTCTGCCCCAGGCTGCCACAGCCCACGAGAGCTGGAGCACAATTTGTGGCTCTCTGGCTGCCACGGGCCACGTGCACCTAACTGACTCCTCACTAGGTAACTGAGGTTGCAGACACCTGCGCCCAGAGAGGCCTGGAGAAAGGACCTCCGGACACACATGGCCGATGAGGTACCTTCTGGCTTCCGGCTCTAAATGTTCTGCAGAAAACCTTTCCATCTCAGGAAGGAGAGGCCACATTCGTGGCCATTCTGCTCTCCTTATGCTCAACCACAAAGGATGCTGGGAATGTCCTCAGGTGTGGCTGAGTGCGGTCAATGGTCCTCTGCCCGTAGCTCCTACCACAGACCCTGCCTCCTCGTCCCCGGCACCCCCCACCCTAAGTGCCGAGAGAGAGGCTGAGAATAAGGAAGTTTTGACTTCGGACTTCAACCAGAACCGCCTTCCTCCTCCTCCCAGAGACCTGGTCACAGCCCTGCCCCACAGTCAGGCACACACTGACACTGACATCCTCCTGGAAGCCTCCCCACTGGCCCTAATTTGTTTTCAATGTCTTAGGTTTTATGCTTACCTTACTTGTTACCTGCCTGTTCTGTGAATGTTCCAGCACATAATACTGGACACACCACCTCTTGGGTAATGCGGACAGAGCCCTCGGGGTACTGTTCAGCGGTTTAGCAATCACCAGGAGGAGCTAAAGAGTTATTTTCTAAGCTGGTATCTCCGATATCTTTTACACTTCATCTGATTTCCAGGTAGGGTGGGGACAAAAACTGATGCACATACATGATACAGGGGCAATCTAGAATGCCTCCGCGTAATTAAAGGGGCCTCGGGTTTCAAAATTCAGCGTAAAGAACCAGTTTCCAAGTTCAGAGAAGTCCCCACCCCCATCATTTCTGGGTGACTCCAAGCATGTTATCTACCTTTTTTGAAGTTCAAGTCATCCTTCTATAAAACCATTACCTACTCATTCTACAAGAGCTTGGGATTCTGTGAAGTTATTCAGAAAGCAGAACAGCGTGGAGACCATGCTGTAGGTGTGGGATAGCAGAGATGATGCAGAGTGGCTCTGGATTTCTAGGAACCAGCCGCACTTCTAACCCTGAAGAGGCACCCGACCGGCTTATGTGTTGGTTTTACTTTCATCTAAGGGAGGTTTTCAAACTATAATGGGCACTGCGAGGGTTTGGGAAAAGGAAACATAAAAGTAACAAACGAGTAAAGTGGAAATGACAAACCCAAATCAAGACTCATTTTCATCAGCAGAGTCAACTCTTTGGAATAAATGTCTACTGGAGGGTCAGACTCAAAGGCCACAGAGCGAAGTGCTTCTGGGGTTGGTGAGCACCCGGGACCGCGGATCTGGGCAAGATGTTGAAACCTCGTCGCACGTCTAAACTGTCTGGGCCTTGTTGGTGAATCTACACTTTACCAGATGAATTGTGAACAAGCCTGTGTTCTGAACAACAACGTCGCCCTTGGAGAGTAGTCTGAAATGTGCGGCTTTCCAAAAACCAAGTGATAAGTGATAAACATGTTTCAGCATCACCCTTGGGGTGCTCCTAACTGTGAGATCAGAACGGGGAAGACAGAAGAGACAAACTTAAGGAGTGGGTTTACCCTTGATGACGGGCACGGGTGACGGTAGCCCGGTGGGGGGTGGGGTGGGGTGGGTGTACTCCTTTCTTTACTTTGGGGTTTGATTCAAATTTTTCTTCTTAAAAAATATGTCATAGGGAAAAGGACGGGAAGTCACGAAAGGCATTCAGTCCAGCTCCTGCACTAGTCCAAACAGGGGAGAGGTCCTCCCCCACCTGCCACATCCCCTATTTGGGCAAGTCTGTGCGTCACTGTAGGAATATGGCTCCCTTCGCAGAGGCGGACGCGCTCCCTCTCTCATTCCGCAAACGCGCCTCTGTGTGCGCGCCACGTGCCTTTACAGCCTTCAGCGCGATGCCGGAGCACGCGCCGCGAGGGGCCGTTTCTCCATTTCCTCGCGTCCCTTACGTAGCCCCGGAATTTAGGGGAGAAGACGACCGCATCCGATTATGGGCAGAACGGGACACGCGCGAGCCGCGGGCTCCGAGATCCCGGAAGACACGGCGCGCGGCCGAGCCCAGCCCCAGTGGCGCGCCCGCGGCGGCCGGACCTCGGCGAGCCTCGCTCCCCGGGCGTCTTACGCAACCGCCTCGCATCCGTCCCCTTCGCCCTAATTGTGCAGGGGGCGGTGTGCGCGTGCTGCGAGCCGTCGCGCTCCCCGGAGAGACGCGCGGGGGCATCGTCGCCGCCTACGCAGCGCCACCGCGGGGCCCCGGCCGGCCTCCGGTCCTCCTCCCAGAGAGCTGGCGGCTCGCCAGGGCCGCCCTCACCTCCCCCACCCCTCCCGCCTTCGCCCCCCCCCCCCGAGGAGGGGTCCTCCCGGGAGTGTGCGGGGAGGGGCGGGCGGCGGTCCGCGCCACGCCCTCGGCACCCCCACCCACAACCCCGGCCCGGTGCTGGGTCGGCAACAGGTAGCCGGGCCGCTGCGCGCTCGCCGAGACAAAAAGCGCCGCTTGGAGTGAGCGCGGATCGCCGGGGGGCGAAGGCTGCGGTGCCAGAGCCGGACGGCGGGGTGGGGGCGGGCGGGCTCCGGCCCCTCCCCAGCCGGCCCCCCGCCCCCTGAGCACCGGCCGTTGCGCAAGCCCGGAGCCCGGCGCGGGGCGCGGATCCTCGCGGCGCTCGGGCGGCGGCGCTGGCCCCGGCCCGGGGAGGGACGCGGGCCGCCGGGCGGGGGAGCGGGCGCCGCGAGGGGAAGGGAGGGGAGGGAGGGTGGGGGGCGGGCCGGGAGGGGGCGGGGCCGCGGAGAGCCCGCCCCCGCCGGCCGCGACCATTGGCGGCGGGCCGGGGGCGGGTGCGGGCGCGGCGATTGGGGCCGCGGCCGCCCGTCACCGCGAGGCTGGCGGGCGGCGACGTAGCGCGGCGCTCGGAACTGACCTACTAACACACATCTCCCGGCGCGGCCACGGCGCCCGCGGACCCGGCGCGCCGCCCGCCTCCCGCGCCGCGCCCTCGCCGCCGCCCGCCCGCCGCCCCGGAGCCCCGGCCCGCGCCCCGGGGGCGCCCCCCCGCCCCGCTCCCCGCCGCCCGGGCGCCCCGCCGTCCCGGGAGCAGGAACACGGTAAGCGCTCCGCCCACCACCACCGCCGGCCCGGCCCGGCGCCCCGCTCGCCCCGCTCGCCCCGCTCTCCCCGCCCGCTCCCGGGGGCGCGCGGCCCAGGCTGCGCGCGGGGCTGGCCGGCGGCGGCTAGTGTGCGCGGGGCGTTCATTACATAAACTTTTGCTGCCTCGTCGGGAGGGGGACTCGCCACCTTAAGGTGGCCGCTTTGATTGCAGCGCCCCGGCGCCGGCACGTAGTCCGGGCTGGCTCGCTCTCCCCCCCGCGCCGCTGTTGCATAATGTCTCCTGATTTCAGGAAAATTGATGTTTTGGTGGAGCCGAGCGCCCGGGAGGCTGAGCCATCTCGAGCGGGAAGGGCAGCGCTCACTCGCTCCTTTCTCGTCCCTTCTGCGGGGCTGGCGGCGGGGGTGTGTGCGGGGGGTGGG